>ML825830.1:11763-26150 GCA_009831015.1 Picea engelmannii | reverse complement strand
ATAGAGAGAGAGAGAGAGAGAGAGAGAGAGAGAGAGAGAGAGAGAGAGAGAGAGAGAATTGAAAATAAATGAAAAATAATCATTTAAAAATATAATGTGGAAATATTGTGGATCGAAAAATTTGAAATATTGAAAACCACCTAAAAATCGAGGGCGGGTGCTACCGGCAACACCATTTTTAAAAACAGTTTAAAAAATTGGACCCCCCCAAAAATAAGAACTTTGTAGAGTTCTGGTTAAGTTGGTAACTATGTTAAGACTCATTCTTATCCAAGGCTACCATTTCTTCTACCATGGCCTTTTTCTAGAGTTTTTCGTCGTATGAATCCACTACCACCATAAAATTTCTAGGATCATCATCAGTAATAGACAAAAAAAAATTGAACGAAAATTAGGTGGAGTATTACCTTTCCGGTAGCCTTTTTTCTTGAACCGATCTTCTCAATGTTGGAGTATGAGGATCTTCTTCTTACGATCCATGTTCTTTTGGAGAGTTTGATCGATCATCCTTTAACTCAAAGTATTTATTCTCTAGTTCTTCCTTACTTGGTAGGACTTCCTATTTGACAACATCTTTCATTTATATAAATACCACATCTCGATTCTACACAACCTTATTTGTTTATGGGTTCCAAAGCTTATAACCTTTGAGACCATATTTATACCCAATAAAGATACATTTTTCAGCTTTCTTTTCTATCCTACTTATGTTTTCCTTTAGAACGTGAACATAGGCCTCACAATCAAATACCTTGAGATGTGTGAGAGAGTGTTTCTTACCTATCCATACCTCATGTGGATTATTTTCATCCAGTGTTGATAAGGGTGGTCGATTGGCCAGGTAACATGCAGTAACCACTACCTCTTCCCATAATTCTATTCCTAACCTGGAACCACTAGGCATGCACCTTTCTTTTTCCATCAGCATCTTGCTCATCCTTTCTACAACTCCATTCTGTTGAGGTGTATATGGAGTAGTATTATTCTTTTCTATATCGAACTTCTTACAAAACTCTTCAAATTATTTCTCGTAGAACTCTCCACCATTATCCGTCCTCAACACCTTAATTCTTTTCTCTGTTTGATTCTCAATAAGATCCTTTAAATATTTAAACCTATCCTAGAATTCAGATTTATTCCTAAGGAAATATATCCAAGTATTCATCGAGAATTCATCTATAAATGAGACATAGTACACATATTTTCCCAATGATGGTACTGACACGGGTCCAAACACATCACTGTGCACTAGCTGTAAAATTCATTCTACCCTCATTGCACCAGAGGGGAATCTTACCCGATTTTTCTTCCCATATACACAATGTTCTCAGTAATCAAAATCCATATAGAATTAGACATACCTTAAACCATACCTTTACCATGTAGTAGTCGAAAACCCTTCTCTCCAATAAGCCCCAATCTTTGATGCCACAACATAATATTTTCTCCAAAGACTGTAGGATTGTTTTCTTCTTCAACTCCAATATCAGGAACAATGGAACTATTACACCCATCACTAATAGTGATTCTTTGTAGCTTATACATAGTTCCAATATGAACTCCCTTTAGCAACACCATTGCTCCTCAAACCATCCTGTAGGTTTCTTTTTCAAAAATTGTTTTTACCCCTCCATCATCGATTTTGATTACAAAAATCAATTTTTAGTACAATGCTAGGATGTGCAGAATGCCAGTAAGTGTTCTAATCCTTCCATCTATGAGCCTCAACTTGACTTTTCCTCATCCTGTGATTTTTTCTCTTGAGTCATCACATAGGAAAACATTACCTCCATCATATCTTTCATATTCACATAACCACTCCATGTGGGGAGTCATATGAAAGTATTCACCTGAGACAACTAGCCATGCCTCATGATCTACATTGGTGCTTGAAGAAGCCAAGTACACATATCCATGTGAGCATCTTCAGATCCCTTCACTCTCTCAACACTTCTAGATATACATTTCTTCTTGTAGTGCCCTTATTTTCCACATCTCCAACATACCTTTACAAACTTTCCAAGAGATTTAGATCTTCCCTTAGACTTAGATATCCTAGTTGAGGACTTAGATATATTTCTTTCTTGGGAGTGTCCTCTTGCAGATAATGCATATGTGCTTTATCCTTCCATGTTCTTTTGTCTCATCTCCTCCAACAACAAGGATGAGACCACATCATCAAAAGTCTTTTGAATATATTAAAGTGGAACTCCTGAAGATAGGAATTCTTTTGAAGATATTAAAGTGGAACTGACCAAATCTCCAATGTTGGCCAACCGAATTTTGTAAAAGATTTTATCTTGTTTTCTTTTGCTTCAGAACAAACCATTGTTGGTGTTTTGTTGAAAAAAGATGAACATAACTTTGAAAGGCCCATAGCCTATTATAGAAGGACATTGAGAGACTCCCCAGTAAGGTATGACATCATGGAAAAACAAGCATATGCCTTGGTGAAGGCCCTTAAGGAATTTAGAACTTATATCTTGCATTCACATGTCATTGCTTATGTTCCTAGCAATTCTGTAAAAGATATTTTGACTTAGCCTGATCCTAAAGGGAGAAGGGGAAAATGGATAGCAGTGATGTTGGAGTATGACCTCGAGATCAAACCTACAAAGATAATTAAAGGTCAAGGGATTGCAAAGTTGATGGTGCAGTCCAATTGTGATGTCTTAGAAATCAATTTCATTGCTGACTTATCAGCAAATTCAGAAGAAGAAACAGTCCCATAGGTATCCAAAAAAATCCTTGATTCTCCTTGGTATGTTGATATTATTTATGTACTAAGAAATTTACAAGCTCCTCTTGATTGAAGAAAAACCAAAGTCAAATTTTTGAAGTTGAAAGGAGCAAAGTTTTGCATTCTGGACCATTATCTGTATTGGAAAGATCCAGGTGGGATATTGCTAAATTGTGTGTTGGAGGAAGAAGTGAAAAAAGATATCAAAGAGTTTCACAAAGGTGATTGTGGGGGGAATCGTTATTGGAAGACCATTGTGCACAAAATACTGAGGGCAGGGTTCTATTGGCCTAGTATTTTTTCGAATGTATAGAAGGAAGTTTCAAGCTACCATGATTGCCATATTTTTTATGGAAAAAGAAAGATGCAACTTTTAACTTTAAAGTCTATCTCTGTTGAAGAACCATTCATGCAATGGGGCCTTGATTTTATAGGAGAAATTCATCTACCATCCTCATCTCAGCATACGTGGATATTGACAAACATAGACTACTTCACCAAATGGATTGAAGCAGTCCTCACAAGGCAAGATAATGATATTGTTATCATTCAATTTTTAGAAAGAAATATTTTGTCTAGATTTGGTTGTCCAGTCAAGATCATTACTAACAATGCAACAACATTCAAGTCCAAGAGAATGGAGAAATTTTGCAGTGACTATAATATAACTCTTGGTCATTCCACATCTTATTACCTATAGGAAAATGGGTTGGTTGAGTCATCCAATAAAAGATTGACCAGAATTATTAAGAAGCTTATGCAATAAAATAAGAAAGCTTGCAACAAAAATCTTATCTATGTGTTATGAGTTGATAGGATCACCACTAAAAGTTTTATTTATACAACAACTTTTCATATTGCATATGGTATAGAGTTAGTTTTTCCTACCTCATTAGGACTTCAAGTGATGAGACTGATGCAAGAACAGGAAGTTGAACCAAATGATTCTCTAAGGAGGATAAACCAATTAATCCATGTGAAGCAAATGAGACAATAGGTATTCAAAAACTCACAACTGCACCAAGATAAAGTGAAAAGATATTTCGACAGGCATACTAAGGAAGATGATTTCAAGGTGGATGATTTGGTACTGAAGTGGGACACAAGGAATGAAGACAGATGGAAACATGGGAAGTTTGATAATCTTTGGTTGGGACCATTCAAGACTGTTGCATGCCATTTGAACAATGCCTATTTGTTGCAGAAGCTTAATGGAGATCTCATTGGTGGAGGACCTGTGAATGGCAGGTTTCTCAAACACTATCATGCTTAAAAAAATTTCAATCTCTTCATGTCATTGTAAATAACCATTTTATTTTCAAATGAAGCATTTGAACTCAATAATCAGTAGAAAATTGAAGCCCGAAGTGAAGGCCCTAATTTTATGCTATGTTTAGTCAAAGTTGTGTCAAGAGAGTCTTGTAAATGAGTTTGTTTGTCATTTCAAAGTCTTTGATTCAAATAAATCCCAATGGTCAGACATGTGTTCTATTGTTCTTTGCTACCTTGCTGGGAGGATAACATCCCCATTGGAGCCATCTATTAGCACCATGATTTTTGTATTTAGAGCTAGAGGTTTGTCCAAAACACTTTCAAAGCCATGCCTTGATCTTGGAAAAAATCAAGACTTTCCTAGATGAGTCATAGTTAGGTTGTCAAAGTTTATGATGTCAGTGACCAAATAAATAATGATTTGAAATTTCAAGTAAAGGGTTTGGCCATAAGTTGGTAAAAGGGTGTAAAGTTCGTCATGTTTAAATTGTAAGGGTCTACTTTCCTAAGTCTCGAGTCATGTCGAAAAGTGGAAATTATGTACCAAGGTCATATCAAGTGGTTAGGATGAATGTCATGTCAAAATATATTGTGGGCCATCATTACCTAATCATGAAGTATAAAAGTGAACAATCATGGAAATGCATATCATTTGTACCATTGCAAACTTTAAAGGAGTACCTGTTGTGCAAGTTCGTTGCGCAAATCCTTAACTTTCCTTAAAACCTCTTGTCGTTATGGATTTTTCATCCCTTTTCATAATTTCATTCTTTATCCATTCAAGAATAAATATTGGTCACCTTTCATGCTTCTCCATCACCTTCAATACTTTTGCGTCATTCATAGTTTTTCCAATAAGCGTCAAATCTCTTTGCTACGTAAATATTGTGTGTTGCTAGTCGCTACGTAGATCCATTACTTTGTTTTTGTTGTGTATCCTCCATTGCTTTCAATCATTGTTCCAGATTTTTCCTTGGATCCCATTGCAAACCAGCTTTTGGAACGATTTTGTTTTTCACACAGTCAACCTTCTTTCTTCTAAGCTAAATTTTTATTACTTACTCCTGCACCAATTTTTTCATCGTTGTGTGTCGTTGTGCCAAGATTTCCACTATGCTGAAGTTTTTCGTTGTCATTTATTGTTGCGCTGAGGTTTGGCGTTGTTTTTTACTGTTGAATAAAAAATTTCCATTGTTGTTTACTGTTGTGTTGAGTTCTCCGCTACGCTGAATTTTTTGCCACTGGTTTATTTGTTGTGCAAAGTTTCTTGTTGGCACATTTTCTTACACACCGTGCAAAAGTTATTATTCTCATTCATTGCACAGAGAGGCTATTATAATCTATTGTTGTGCACTTGAAATTGACATATATCAGCATCATGAAAACTCCTCAAAGTAAAAGAAAGAATGAAAGAAGAGGGAAAGTTATGAGGTTTGAACCATAAGATTTAAAGTTAATAAACACAGACCCGGTGATCAGAGTGTCCTTTGAACAAGTTAGAAGAATAATATTATGTGAAAAGGTTCAAGGGTATAATGTGCAACTAACCAAGAAGTTCACCCTCAATTTTACTGGTTTTAGTGCAACTATTGCAGGGATCACATTTAAAGTGTCAGAGGAAACCATATCAGTTGCGATGAAGATTCTTATGCAGGGAAAAAATGGTTTAAAGGTATTCCATTAGATACTTCCTGTTATATTTATTTTTTCAAACCTAAATAGAGAAATAAAAAAATTGGATCCAACATTCCCAGTGAGTATCTTCTTGAACCTTTTGAGAAACTTTTGAAGATAATCCAGAAGTACTTTACTTGTGAGGGAATATTTGACAAGTTGCATCAATACCACATCAGGCTTATGATGCATTTCACAGGGAGAAGTCCTTTAAACGTACCTTTCTTCTTATGTAGAATCCTGGGGAAAATACCAGACAACGTCCAAGCCAAATATGACCAGCTAGAGAACAACCTTTTTCCATTTTTCCTTGATTAAGATGTTGGTGGTTGAGGATCTCGGAAATTTAAACATTCACTGGAATTCCTTCCTTATTTCAGCAAACATTCCCAGAGACCCTAAAGGAGATATTTCCTTATCTTCCAAGAAATCAACACTTCATAGTTCAGAGGTAAGAGGAGGAGGTGTTGTTGAAAGGAGAAAAGGAAAACAAATTGAAGATTCATCCCTCAGTTAGCCAACATCCAAGAAAAGAAGAAAACTAAGATTCAATGATAAAACTGAGGAGATGCCAGCTCCCATTAAACCTCGCACTAGGTCCTCTACTAGGAGGTTTCCTATAACCACAATTCAAACATAGTTTGTTGAATGTGAAACCCAAGATATTGATGAAAATCAAGTGGAACCAGATGAGGAAGATGCATATATCAAGGAGGTGAAACAACAATTAAAGAAATCTCAACATGTTATAGCCTAATTCTATGAGGAGAATAGATAATTGAGGAGGAATCTAACAGAAATAATTCATGAAACAAAATCATCACAGAGTAAAGCAGGTCACATATATCCTACCTCACCAACAGGAGGAGAAAAGAATATAAAATGGTTGAAAAAACAACTAAGAGAAGCTCAAGATGAGATCATTAAACTCAGGGAGGAAAAAAGAATATCAAAGAAAGGGAGCATGTAACATTACAAGAAATTAAGACCATCTATTGACGATGCATGTGCAACTCTCTATAAATCTCAATCAAAATTGAAAAGGAATGTGGATTTGTTGAGATAGGTGAGGAGTTTGAAGAGACAAAATTTGTCATTAAGAAGGGAAAACAAGGTATTACGAATGCAAATGAGTTTGGACAAGGGAGCTACAGAAAAATTGAATGATCCCATCCTTTGCTGCCAACTATATTCGTACGAGTAACCTCAGCATGAAGATCCGTCGCGCGAAAACCCTGTGTAGATTTTGCAGCTAGCACTTACGCAGCAGAAACCAAAATTTATTGTGCAAAGGTGATAGTGTTATCTAGCGATACACATGATGATTCATCACAAACATATGGTTGAAATTTTCTTAATAATATATGATTGTAAATAACATTTCGGATAGGTTATGATTTCCAAATAAGCTTTCCTATTTTTGGAAAATTTTGTAGAGGTTGTTGTTCTCTTTGAAAACAACCAGATCCATAACTCTAGGAGATAGTAGTTCGACTCCTAGCAGCTAAGTGTAGCTTTAGTTTTCTATATATATGGACTATTCTGATGTAAAAAAAGGTGGGGCACGCGGGTATAAGTATATACATTTTGGTCCTCAATGTAATTTTCTGATCTAAAGAAATACAAATGCAGAAGTCCTGAATTCTTAAGAAAAATATTCTAATGGTGGTGATCTGAAGATTGTACTCTTCTTTGTATGTATTCCCTATGTACTTATTTTCATCTCCACTTTTCTTCTCTTTAAATTGGTAAATTAAAAGTCCTTAATTCATCTAATGGTGCTCTAGACTCAACTGATTTAAATTTTTTCTATCTTCTCAACTAAGGTTAGAATTCATCCTTTGCGGTGCGTTGATCCTATTGTATGTTTCTTTTCTTCTTTCACCCAACATGATCAAACTAAACATTTAAGTTCATCACCTTATTTATCCTTTGTTCCTCTGAGAAGTTCTATCTTTTTTTTGATAGGTTGATTTCATAGCCTCGGAAGTACTATATTTTGTCAGTAGACCTTGAAAAATTATCTCAAAATTCTAAATCTAGCCATCAATTTAAAGAAACATGTATATCATATATCAAGTCTCAGAGAGATCCCTCTCTAGATTGGAAAGGCTAGTTTCCAGTCTTAAATTTGGTTTGTAGTTTGCCTTTATAGATTGTTTCTTCAGCCCAACAATTTACTCAACGTTAACACCATCTTGCATTGGGATTACCAAACTTTACTAGGGTATCTTCCTCTACTGGGGATCTCATCACTTTCCTCTACTAGGGATCACATCACTTCCCTCTGGGGATCATATCACTTCCCTATAATAGGGATCACATATCTTCCCTCTACTGAGGATCACATATCACTACTAGAGAAAACAATCACATCTCACTAATGGAGAAGTCTTTATGGATCACTCCAAGCTTGTCTATGAAATAATCAAACTTAACTTTGGACAGGGGATTTATCAACACATCTGCTACCTGCTCATCGGTAGGAACACACTGGTTCTTTACTTCTCCCTTCTGTATCATCTCTTGGATATTATGGAACTTGATCTCACTATGATTTTCATGACACACTAGGTTCACTAACAACTCTATGCAACTCTGGTTGTCATAAAAGATACAGGTTTCCTTCAACTTGAGATCAAACAATTTTGCAATCAACTTCCAAAGTCACACTACTTCACCACAACCTGACCAGGATACCACATACTCTGCCTATGCAGAATTGAGTGCCATACAAGTCTGCTTCACACTGAGTCATGAGATCATAATTGATCCCATACTAAAGAAACATATGAATGTACTTTTTTGTTCTGTGACACTCCCTGCCCAATCTGAATATCTGTAGCCTCACAAGTCTTATTTGATAATATGAGATATATCTGGGTCCATAATCGATTGTACCCTTTAGGTACCTCATCACATGTTTTTCCATAATCAGATGAAGATGTATTTCACCGAAAAACATATATATGTCCCTTTGTTCTTCGAATCAAATTTTCCCAACATATTGTGCCAACCTGGTACACTTGCTCAACTACAACTCAATCTTCACAATCATGTGCTAGCTCTATGTGATTAAAGAACTATATGTCTCACTGCTTGAGAATATGTCCTCTACTCTTTTTCCAACTGTTCCTTCTAGAACTAGGACTCTGTACTTGCAACTGCTCTTTTTTAAGTTGAGGATGGTTGCTCCATTCTCATTGTAGTTGTTGAACTCTTAGAGAAGATCCTCTATTCTATAATGGCAACAACTTCATATGAAACTGAGAATAGCTCGATAACTAACACTGAGAGTATATTATCCTCTTTCTTTGGAGGTAACTCAATCTTCTATTATAGTCATGTATCTATGGCTTGACTCATGTACTGCACCAACTAGCACTGGATATAACTCAATATCAAATATAGGGATTGACATACCTTCTCCCTATGAATCTCATACGATGTTGGCTTCTTTTAATTAATCATGTTTGTTCTATATATAATTCTTCTGATTATTAGAGAAAATTTCTTGTCATGTTCTTCTCCCTCTTGCTAGGAGAATCCTCTGGACACAAATCAGGCTTTGTATATCTCTATGAATGGCTTTAGAGAGGCTTCTCCTCCTTACTAGATCATGAGGGTTGAATCCCTATGAACTGTAGCTCCTTTTGAGCTGGTATTTGGTGGGGAAGCATGCCTCACCATAGGTGGATCCATATGCTCCTCATGATATGGCTCTTCAATGCTATATGGATTTGCATCTTGTAAAGTGTCATGGGACCATACTGGTCTCTTCCTCGTTATTGTAATGATTATGGGTAGGCCCTTCTGGCCTTACTAACTCTTCTTAATGGTTTGAAGAGTGATCAAATACACTAGAGGTATTTGTTATGTCATCTTTGGAGCCTTCTGCTCCTCATGATCTATACTCTGCTCCATGTCTCATATAATATGTTGCCTCCTGCAACCGTCACTATATCTCCCTCAAGGTTATCAACTGTGACCTTCAACAAACAAGAACAACAAGAGAGAACAATAGACCAAAATAATACTCTTTATAATAATAAAAAAAACAATAGCGAGAAAAATCATCACAGTAGATCCTTAAGAGATATCACTTGTGACCTACCTGAAATAAGAGCCAAACGTAAGAAATAAAATAATAAGAAATGAGAGAAAAACTTTTCTAGTGTCGTAATCAATCATTCATCCATAGTAACCTAGAAACAAAACAAGAAATTTCTCCTAGAGGAGATGTTAGTTATATCTAGTAAATAATTACAATAAGCATTTATCTCAATAGTGCTCACATGCTACCAAGTATTCAATAATAAAAAAATTCAAAGATTGTTATCACAACTATAGTGTTTACTTGTAATGTGGTAGTTATCAAACTTGATATGTGTAAATTTGAATCTTTATCAACTTAATCAATCAAACCTGGAACCTGGAGTCTTGTCCTCAAGAATGAGTGTGTTTATTTTCTTTCGAGTCTCCTTCACTCAAGATGATAAATATTTTCTTCAACCTGTCCTTTGTACTAAGATAATATGCTTTCTTGACAGAAATCTGAGTTAGAGAATAAACTCTATAATCAATCTAATACTTTTTTAATTTTGACCAATCATTGGTATGATAGTCATAACATCAACAGATCAAGATACAACCTAGATGTTCATAAGATCATAATAATTCCATAAAAAATAGAGGCATATCAAATTAATCAAACCTAGGGCACATTGTTCCTTTGAATGTGTTGGATCTGAGATCCTTCTAGATATACGATTGTTGTTTTAGATAAAATATCATTTCTCCTACAATTTCCCTTTAGAATAATGATACAGTTTAAACATATGTAAGTACATACCTATGACAGTATCGACAGATAGTGGCACCATATGGAAACAATGGCAAGCAATAACAAAAATTTAAAACTTCAAAGGTGTTCCAACTTGTAATCTAAAGGTAGCTAGAGATTCGTTAGGGTAAGCTGCACTAGGACAATAAAACTCAGTCCCAACACTTCACAAAAACTTTCACTGCAACTGGTACTGAACTGGCATGAAGGAAGTGAAATGAAGGAACTACAACTACAACTGTAACCGATACTACAACTACAACTAATATTGCAACTAATGTTGCAACTGTAACTAATACTACAACTACAACTTAGGGTTTAATGAGGAAACACTAATTTCTAAAACTTCAAATTCTAGAATTTTTATCCAAGGAAGTGATACGCCTTGCTTGGGTGAGTTCCTAGGTGAACTTAGTTTCACCAACATCCTCCAACAAAGGTAAAAATTTCACTCTTAGGGTTTGTGAAGAAACCCTAATTCCGCAGCAACTGCAACACTAGAAACTGAATTTTGGATATGATGCATTGAGGCTAGTCACTTCTTTATAAACTGTGAGTTGGTCTCTTTCAGGCCTGCTCTGATACCATGTTGATATTTTACTTATGTAGCTAGCAGTTACAGTTATTATTTATTATTACAATCATTTATCATATTAACTTCATATATAAGATCACTGAAAGAGAGGCAATCGAAGAAAAAAGATAGACACAAATATTATCCTGGGAAACCCTCTAGGGGGAAAAACCCAACAAACTTCCTCAATATAGATTTTTCAAAAAAGAACAATGCTTCTGTCCAAGAGAGAACTAACAAATCAGAATATCCTCCTCTAACCCTTGACTAGGGAAAAGTAGTGCACCACTTAACCAATATGTATCCAAGAGATAGACCAAGAAACTTTACAATGTCGCCTCCTAGCTGTAGTAGCATCTCCCTTTAAGACTTGAACACTTCCTCTTCTCAATTGTAGAGAAAGTGTGTATGTGTACAAATGAGGCATTGTCCTTCTTTATAAATAGTAGTATGTCCAACCTGTAGTTAGGTTTGGGCCGATCTGTCACAATATCTTTCTATTTTTCATTTTACTTGCCAAGGCACAATAGGGCTGACTTTTAAAAAGGCACAATAGGGCCTAATTAACAAATATAATATAATAATTTTCTTTAGGTTTTTGTATTGGTCAAACACAATAAGGATATATTTTGAAGCTACTCAATCTCCAACAGTTACATGTTGATCCAGTGACACTCTTACATTCTAGTGATATGTTGGTATGGACTTCCAGTTCTTAGGAGGCACATGCATGGTGAGATATCATTCATCCATGTTTAGGTTAAGACGTAAACACTTCGATTGTATCTCGTATAGATGAGGATGTGATATTTTTCAGTGTGCATGGTTCTCCTTCGGTGATTGAGAAGAATGTGGAGATTGTTGATCCAAAGGAACATGAGAATATAGGAGTGCCTAGATCATTAGTGAGGGAAAGTGTACCTCCTAGGAGATATGTTAGTTATGAAGCATTGGCTTCTTTTATCCATGAGACTTCTAGTTGTTCATTAGAAAGGAGTGATGTCTTGATGGAGGAAATTTAGATTAATTCCAAATTCGCAACCAATAGGAGTATTATAGAGTAAAAATCTAGGATAGAGTTTCCCTTGGTAGTTCTCTTACTTTTGGATTCTCTCAATATGAGGTAGTTCAACTAGTTCAACTTGGTTCAATTACCAAAGGATTTGAGGTACATGAGATGGATTCTCATGTTGAGAAGTTAATGATGACCTTGCATAGTTTGATGACTATACCACAGGCTTTATATTCTAGGATCGATGTGACATTGTATGGAGATGTGATTTTCTTTGCAAGATGTCCTAGAAATTTCATTATGTGGTTTCTATTAAAGTTTGCCTATGACGTTGACTTGGAGAATGATGGAGTTTGGTAGGTTGTGTTTTTATCTAGGGATATATCCTTGTTGCAAGATTGGTTGTTGTCATTGATGTCAACCCTAGTCATGGGTTTTGTACTGCAAGATTGATGAAGGTATTTGGACATCAAGGACAATGCACATGAAGATACAACACCCATGGATGGATCGTATACATAATTTTGTTTCCGGTGGTATGTGGAACGTCACGTGGATTCTCATGGTTGAGGAGAAATGAATTTTTGAAGATGACAAAGTGAATTGAAGAAGGAAGTACATGTAGGCCCGAAAAGATAATTAAAGAACATAATTACAAAATAAGAAAGTGTCAGGTCGGTCCTAATGTTAAAAGGAAGTGACATAAATGGTATAAATAAATATCACTATACATTCATTTTATACACAAGTCTAATTTTAGAGGAAATCAGAAGTAAAGAAGGTTGTATTTCAAGGGAGGATGAAGTCTTTTGGTGATGTGTTCTAAGGTATGTTATTTTTCAGGTCATCTTACCATTTTCGCTATAATGGTTTTTATAGAATGATTCAGATGGTGAAATTGCTATGGTATTGAAAAGACATATCAAGGTACCAGTGGTGAAAGTTTCATCTCTTGATTCTCTATAATTATGGAGATACACTCTGTGGAAGATAGGGTTTTTGACCAGTCCTAAATCTAGTCAATAAACAATTGTTCCGAGTAAAATAGTCATAACGTCTTCATAGAGAATACAAATTAAGTGGGACGAATTTAATTGGAAATATTATGAAATGTAGTGTCTTATGTGTGAGTTTCAGAATTGGATGTTAAATATTGAGGGCGGGGCATTCTGTACAAGTTCGATCTCTTGAATAAACCAGAATTGAACAAGGTCCACCATTTTCTCTATAACTTCTTTTTGGAGAGGATTCAAGGAGTGAAACTTGGAGAACTTTCATAGAATAAATTGAGTAATATTATCTATAGGATCAGAGTATTCCAAGAATTGAATAATTTCATAAATTGAAGAAGTCTCACGAAGCATTATCAGGTTCTATGAGATGGTTGGTTGATGATGATGATTTAATATAAAGTTTTATTATCTCTCATATATTCTTGGGTGGAAGGAAGGGGAAAGGATGGAGAGTTCAAATATCTCTTGATATTGGAGGATTGTATCTTCCTCTTGGAGGTTTATCCCTCCCTTTACATTTGGAAGTTGTAGCTACCTTTGGAAGTCATTACTTCCTTTGAACAATAACTATTGATTATTTCTCATATATTGTGCATGGTGTATTGTGGTGTATAGGTGTAACTCTTATACTATTGTTCATTTCTCATTGGATATAATTGAATGGTTTAAGTATAAGTTGAAAAAGGTTTTAAATTGCACTTGATACTGATTCACCCCCCTCTCAGTATCAATAATTGGTATCAGAGCGGGTTACCTTCAGTACAGTTTAACCACTGGAAGGAAGATCCTATGCAGAAATGCAAGACAACATTCCAAATGGGATTCCACCATTTGATGGAAGCAATTTTGAATAATAGAGTAATAGAATGGAAACTTACTTGAAAGTTCTTGGGGCAGATGTTTGATTCTCAATTTCTTCAAGATACAATGCTTTGAAGAAACCAAAGATTGTTGCTCAGAAGGAAGCAAAAAGGAATAACAAATTGATAATAGATACCATCTTGGATGGATTGTCAGATTCAGTGAAATCCAAGGTGGGATCATGTGCATCAAAAAAAGAGATTGGGGCTAGCTACAAGACATTTATGCAAGGGATGAAGCAGAAGAAGAAGAAGAAGTTGAAGTAAATTTCAACATCTCATATTTCAATGAAGCAAATAGAGGTCAGTTCTTTTGCTTTAATTTTGAAGGAGTAGGACATGTTGAATTTGAATGTCCTCATCCAAGGATTGAAAGAGATGACAATGAAGAAGAAAATT
>ML825829.1:34297-64658 GCA_009831015.1 Picea engelmannii | reverse complement strand
ATCATACTTCAGCTAAGTATAATCAAAATAATTAATTAATAACTTGTAATCAATTAAGGTTATATAATAATTAATTATAACTTAGCTAGTGTTTAGGATTATTTATGAAATTATTCACAGTAATAAGAAAAGGGTCATTACAAAACACTTGATCCCCTTTTGCAATTTGACATCCAGAGCGACCTTGATTTTCCTGTTGCTTCATGTGATTCTGTTCCATGACCAAATTCTCTTTGAGGGTATGGAGAATATCCTCTCGAGCTGTAAGTGTTAATTTAACTGCCTGGACCTTCGAGGCACCCAGTAAGTATGAGAGAACTAAATGTGGCTTCTGTCCATATACTGCTTCAAAAGGAGTCTTGCATGTAGTTGTATGGTATGAAGTGTTGTACCACCATTTAGCTAGGGGTAACCATTGAGCCCACTGATTTTTCTTTTCTGAGGCAAAACACCTCAAATATGTTTCCAAACACTTGTTGACAACTTTCGTTTGACCATCAGTCTGGGGATGATAAGTTGTGCTGAGATGCACTTCAGTGCCTTGTATCTTAAACAGTTCTTGCCAAAAATTGCTTGTGAAAGTTGGGTCGCGATAAAAAACAATGGAGTGCGGCATCCCATGAAGCTTGAAGACCTAATCCATGAAAATTTGAGCCACCATGGATGTTGTAAACGGGTGTTGAAGGGTGCAGAAATGAGAATACTTGGAAAGGCGATCAACAACGACCATGATGACTGATTTATTTATTGATTTGGGTAACCCGGTAATAAAATCCATAGAAATATCCTTCCAAATAGCAGGTGGAATCGGGAGCGGTTGTAGTGTGCTGGGAGATTTGATTATTTCTCCCTTGTTGCATTGACACACATCATATTCAGTGACAAAATTATGAATGTCCTGTTTCATACCATCCCAAAAAAAGGAACGGTTGACCCTGTCATAGGTTTTGGTGAACCCAGAGTGCCCTACTGTGGGTGTAGCATGAAGCTCAGAAAGTATCGTGGATTTAAGCTTTGATTGTTTACTTAAATAAAAACAGCCTTTGTATCGAAGTTCATCATGGAGCCAAGAGTACCCTGGGGAAGTTGGAGCATTGGATTGCAATTGTTGGATCAACTACAAACTTTTTGGATCTTGTAGCCATTCCTGGCGAACGACTTGGAGTCAATCTGGTACAATGAATGAAAGAGAAAAAAGGGATCCTTCATCTTCATACTTTCGGGAAAGTGAATCCACAACCACATTGTTTTTTCCTTTCTTGTAAATGATTTCATAATCATATCCAAAGATATTGGTCACCCATTTTTGTTGCTCTGGGGAGGAAATGCATTGTTCCAGAAAATACTTGAGGCTTTGATGGTCTATCTTAATTTTGAAACTTTTCCCCAATAGATAAGGGCACCACAGATCAACGACATGCAGAATAGCCAACATTTCCTTTTCATAGATGGATTTGCCCATATTTATTTCAGATAGTTGCTTGCTGGTAAAGTCCAAAGGTCGACCCTCTTGCATAAGAATAGCACCAATTCCTTTCCCTGAGGCATCACATTCCAACACAAAGGTATTTGTGAAATCGAGAAGGGCAAGGACTGGAGTGGTGCACATGGCCATATTCAAGGTTTGAAAATCTTGAGCAGTGGTTGGATTCCAAGTGAAAGAGATCTTTTTGAGGAGAGAAGTGAGAGGTGTTGCAATCTTCCCCTAATTCTTAACAAACTTGTGATAATACCCTGTTAAGACCAGAAATCCATGCAATCTCTGAAGAGTCTTTGGGGGAGGCCAGTCTTGCATAGCTTCAATCTTTTTAGGATCCACCCTGACACCATCCTTGCCAACCAAATGACCCAAGTATTATACTTCTAAGGCGCCAAAAGAACATTTAGATTGTTTTAGGAAACGTTGGTGCTGAGAGAGTAGATGGAGAACTCGATCCACATGAGAAAGATGGTCTATCCAGGTTTTTCTATAGATGAGGATATCATCAAAGAAAAATAAGACAAAATGGTAGAGAAAAGGACGAAAGATTTGATTCATGAGGCTTTGGAAGGTGGAGGGGGAATTACACAAGCCAAAGGGCATGGCCAAAAACTCATAGTGACCCTCATGAGTTCTAAAGGAAGTATTGGGAATGTCTGCCTCTTTCATATGTATCTGGTGGTAGCTTGAACAAAGATCCAATTTAGTGAAGAATTGGGTGCCTCTCAATTCATCCAGGAGGTCATCAATGACAGGAATAGGGAATTTGTCTTTGATTGTATGTTTGTTGAGGGCACAGAAGTCAGGACACATTTTCCAAGAACCTTGTTTCTTCGGGACCATGACCATAGAAGAAGAGTAGGGGCTTGTTCTAGGGTGGATAACGCCTACATTAAGGAGTTCCTGGACCATTTTCTCAATTTCATTTTTTTGGGAAAAGGGGTGACGATACGGAAAAATATTGGGAGGACGGCTTCCGAGTACAAGGGGAATGGAATGATCATGAACACCATGGGAAGGAGGGAGTCATTGGGGGGTGAAAAAGACCAATGGATGTTTAGAAAGGATGGCTTGGAGGTCTTGCGGGACTGAGGGTGTCTCTGTTGCTTGTATGGCATGGAGATGGGCAATAACACTAGAATGACCTTTTTGAGAATTTTTTCATGCGATGGGAACTAATGATCTCAGGTGAACCAACAATGATGCCTTGGAACTTATATTGGTGTCTCTCCTGGTTGAATTGCATGGTTAAGTCCTTAAAATCCATGAGAATGGGACCCAAATTCCTTATCCAGTCTACACCCAACACAATTTCACAACCTCCCATGTCGATAGCAAACATATGGGATTTCAGGTGGTAGTCACCAATTTGGAGATGCACATTTTCACAATGCCCTCCACATTTCATGGAGCCACCATTAGCAATCATGATTTGGAAATTATATGTAGCAATGAGTTTCTTGGGAAATGCAACGATGAATAAAATTATGGGTGTTGCTACTATCAACCAGAATGATGACCTTTCGATGCTTGATGTAACTGATTAGCTTGAGGGTTTGGGGAACGGAGAATCCAGTGAGATCATTGAGGGAAATGAACAGTTCTACTTCGGGAGGGTCTGAGGGAGGGTTTATGTCAGTGGATTTAGGTGACTTAGACACAAGGGGAGTTTATACATCCTCTTCTAAAATATCCTCGGAGATGGCCATACAAATATTTTGTTCTTTACACTTGTGGCTCGAGAAATAATTGTCATCACAGTTATAACAAAGTCCTTTGAGTTGGAGTCTATTCATTTCATCCCTGGTCAATATTTGTATCTTTAGTGGAGCAGAGGGAGTAGTGGGATTTACTGGTTTAGGGAGAGGGATAAAGGAGGGTTTTCGGTTTTGAGAAGATACAACTTGTTGTGTTTATTTTTCTCTTTTAGTAGCCTCCACCCAACTCTGAGGTCGAGCCATGAGGACATGGGCCCGAATCTCATCCTTGAGGCCACTGATAAAACACTCTCAAAAAAAGGCATCAGACATGCCCTATGTTCTAAAACCCAGGCGCTCAAAGGAAACTGTAAAGTCTTCCATTGTTCCTAATTGCTTCAACTTTTTCAAATGGCCCAAATGGTTTATGTCAGTGTCAAAGTGTTCATAAAGTTCTGCCACAAAGTTTGTCCAAGCAGTATACCCTTGACAAGAATTTTTTCTCCATTGTCACCATTGTCAACATTATTGATCTAGATGGAGAACACCATACCAGAGTTTGGCCAAGTCATCTGTAATGTCGTATAAAGAGAAATAATGTTCCATTTGGGTTACCCAACCAGTGGGATCCGAGCCATCAAATTTATTCACATCCACCCACGAAAGGCGTAGGTCACGTTGAAAGTGATGGTTCTGAAAGTTATGGGAATGAGGGGAATGGTCATCATTAGTACGTGGAGGTGAGGAAGAGGAAGGGTTGTCTGTAGGGATATGCATTTTGGTGCAGAGTGCCTAAAATACTAATTCAATATGGGTGGTGAGGTCTTGTTTGATTTCCTTCCTTGAGGACTACATGGTGGTATTGATGGCGGAAACATTGGCATTGAGATGTTTCACTTCTTGCTGGGTCTTGATGAGACCAGATTGCGAGGTGTTTAAGCGAGCTTCCAAGTCTTGGCTATGAGTATGGGCCATGAGGATGGGGGAACTGAAAAGGGGTGGGCAGGGTCAAATATTTTGCCGAAAATTGGTATGGATGAATGTGATAAGGGAGAAGAGATGAATCCCATGGAAGAGGTCTCAAATAATGGTGAAAAATTTTCAAGACTCCTTTTTTTTAACATCTGCAGAGTTAAACTTCAGTCTGAAGAATATTGTAGAGAGGAAATGCCCAAATTCTTAACCAGAAATAAATGTGTATTTACTTGGTAACTTGAATACAGTTGCATGACAATAGATCTTGTCTGTTTTAATTTGTTTATGTTTCTGTCCCCAAGGGTTAGGTATTCAAGGGTTCTATAGACAAGGGTTTTCCCTTTGCTATAGCTCTCTGATATATGTGTAGGGTCCAATAGTAGTACTCGGCCCAATATCTCAGGGCACTAACTAAGGAGGATAGACCGTTCCCTTAGCTTTACTACCGAAATACCCAGGTACTAGAGAGTATCTTCCCGAGTGTTGTTCTTGGTGACACTATAGCAGTTAGGCAGCTGATAAATTTATCTAAAGAGGGATTTAAGGTAATCTAGGTCGATCTGTACACAAGTGTTGTCTAATGTGCTACCACTCGAAGGGGTACCAACAGGGGTTACAAGGGTGGCCAACAGATGTGCGCTTAAGTACCACTTGTATTTCCTGCGTGTATGAATCCATCAACCGCGGGTTTATGCACGTAACGACAGATCTCTGTGGCTTAAAGACGTCAAAATACATCTCTACCCTAAAAAAAAATTAACCCACACTTTCTGCTGAGGAAAGTGCTCTGATACCACTTGTAATATACCAGATATAAAATGCTAGAAATGGCAGAATAACAACAATATAACCAGAACATTCACCACAATAGCACTGAAATGATATGAGAATAATAATTGAAATAACACTTTGAATCTGAAAGCAATGTTCACGGGCCTCTTCGAGGGTCCAAACTCCATTTGATAAGAGCTCTATTACAATAATATCCAAGTTAGGGTTCTCATACCCTCGACTCCTATTTATACTAAAAAGAAGCATCTAGAGGAAGATCCTTCTAGAAGCGGAAGCTTCTATTAGGTCTTCTTACATCCGCCTTATTCTATTTTATTTAAAGGCCTTACTAATATTGAACTTTATTACATCCAAATATATTGTTCTACCTATGTGCGGGTTAGGACCCTAACAGTGCACATCCTTCTATCAGACGTGAGCTCAGATCAGCATGGGCTTGTAGGAAAAACCGTCCATAAGGGTACCTCAGGCTGACAGTTTTGTCTCCACGGCTAGACCTTTCATGCCTTCTATTTATGGATTGAATCGAGGTTTCAACCACCACTCATTTTTCATTAACTTATTTTCCTTGGGATCACAACGAGGCTTAATTCCTAGTGGGAAGCCACATGATTCTCTTGGATTGAACATTGTATAAGCACGTGATTGTGGGACTGCCAAAATTGGTTTTAACTCACACCTCTTTTGAGCTCGCAATTCACCACCTTCCACCACATATCTCTTTTTCTATACTGTGGTTTCAGTTGCAAGACATCTCAAGAATTTTATCGTTCGAGCATGTTGCACCCCCACAATGAAACGTGGTCGTTGATCTAGTTGTAATTTGCGATCTAGGAAAACATCATTTTTGTTGCCACGTGTCGCTCTTGGATGGACCCTGGCTCTTGATGTGAAGATAAACGAATCACAATTACATCATGAGATCAGGCTTCGGGCCTCCTCGATGCATAGCTCTTACAATCATCCCAAGTGTCGAATTCCCGAAGTGAGAGATCCGGTGACGCATGGCCTCTTTATTTAGACGGTCAAGATTTACTTCGGGACCTTTAGGACTTCAGGGCTTCTTGTGATACTACTTCCAAGATCAACGGTCCTTGTTGGTTTGAGATAAACAGTCCATAATTATTTTGGAAGTTTGGGCTTGGGATCTTCTGGACTTTTCAATGCATAACTCCCACAATCCTCTGAAGTGACGAATTTTCGAAGTGAGGGATCTGCCTCCATGTGTCCTCTATATTTGGACGACTGAGATTTACTTCGGGCATTCAAGCTTTAGAAGTTTTCTTCTGATTGCTCGTGCAATATTCTGAAGTGAATATTCTAAAATGTGAGATCTATTGACGTGTGTCCTCAACCTCCAATGGCTTAGATTTACTTCTGGAATTCATCTCCTTTGTATAGTTGTTAATCCTTGCACTACTTTAAAATCCTAATCACCCAAGAGCTGTTGATCTGAACTGCTTATGGTATCTCTACCGTTTGAAAAAAAAAACCTGCTTTTTTTCTCCCAGAGTATGAGATTGTATTACATGTGTCCCCTGCCAAAATATCAATGGCCAAGAGAAATTGCAAGCTCACAACTAGAAGATACTTTAATTTCCACCCTGATCCTCACAATGAATCCCCACCGTCAATTTATCTCCGATGAGATCTAACGGTTGTGACTTAATATTACTGATTTGATGGCTGGGCTTTCTCTCACTCAGATCCTATGACTAAAAATTGAATCCGCTCACCTGTCAGTATTTCCAACCTGAAATGGGATACTTTGAATGTTGTGCTTTGTGCTTAAGGTTGATACCTATGCAAACAAAGGACTTGGAATACCTTCTTGTGAGATTAATCAACGGAAAACAAGATGATCAGTAATTGGTGAAAAATAATGATATGTGTTCATCCTTTAAAGAAAATAGAAAAAACCTTGAGTCGAGGATTAGTCAAGCAAGACACTAAGGAAAACCATATCACTGATCGAAAAGGGAATTTGACTTATCAACTTGAAGGGAGGGAAAAATCCTAGGAATTATGTGCGGAAAAGAGAGAGATGGAGCATGGGTGTAGACTTGGGTATTCAAAACAAACACATACGACCCTTGAAAACTTTATGTGATAACATTTGGCTCCACATGGGATGGCATGCTCCCTGCGAGCTGCCAAGAATGTGCAGTTCTAGTGCCTTAGCTTTTGGGTTATGGAGTCACCTATTTATACCAAAAATGAAAATAAAGTGGTAATTACAATGGTGGAAATCCAATCATGGCTTAAAAAAAATATTTATTCGGAAAGTGCCCATGGATAGGGCCACCGAAAACTTCAGAATCCTCCAAACTCTGCAACTTATAGGTGTTATTTGAAAATACTTCAAAAATCTTGAAACAACCAATCCATATGGCTTCGAATTTACCATGTTTTCCTTTGTCTTGCTTGGGGGAATCCCATTTTAGAACCATATCTCCCAGCTGAAAATATTCCTTTCTTTCCCTCTGGTCAAAGGTTCATTTTATTTTCTGCTTGTGATCCTGAGCTTTATCAAGCAGTCACTCCCTAGCTTGCTATACTTCTACCAGCTGATGTATTCTCCTAACCATATCATCAGGTTCTCCTTGGTAGTCCTGGAGGAACTTTACCATAGGCAAGGAAAGATAGCCTCAACCCCGTACACAAGATGAAAAGGGTAAATTCCAAGTGACCTCTTTGTTGTAACTCTGTTAGCCCATAATGCAAATTTCATCTTTGAGTCCCATTCTTTCTTGTTTTCTTCTAACAATTTCTTGATGATATTTATGAGGCTTTTGTTAGAGGACTCTGCCAAATCATTTCCTTGGGGTTAGCAAGGAGTATAGTAGATTAATGCAATCCCATTTTTTCATTGAACCTGATCAATGGTTCAGCTTTGAAGGAGGCAACATTTTCTATAAAAATCTTGCTTGGACAACCAAATATGGACATGATATCCTCAAGAAAGTTGATGATTACCTTGTGGGAGGAAATTTTTGTAGGGATGGCTTCTATCCATTTGGTGAAATAATCAGTGGTAGTCAAAATCCACCTTTTCTAACCACTTTAGGTTGGGTGGATTTCTCCAATGAATCAAGACCCCACTGCTGAAAAGGTCCAGAAACCACCACAGGATTTAAAGGCAAATATTTGAGTTGCTTCTTTCCAGAAAACTTTCGGCATGTGACACAAGATCTAATATTTGCACAAACATCATTAAAAAGGATAGACCAAAAATACCCAACTCTGAGGATCTTATAAGCTGTGGTCCTCCAAAAATGATGGCCCCCACATAAGCTATCGTGGAAATCAACAATAACTTTTTGGGCCTCTTGTGGATCCAGACATCTCAAAAGGAATCCAAGGGGATCCTTCCAGTACAAAACCTGATCAATGAGACAGTATTTGATTTCTTTGAGTTTCAATGCCCTCACTTTGTTCTTGTCCAAGCCATCAGGAGGTTGCAACTTCTACATAAAATATATGATGTTCTTGTACCAGGTGCACTCTGCCAAGTTGGGGCTAACATGAGAGCCTTTATCAACAATTTCATCTTGCGTATTTTTTAAGTTTATGTTCATGAAATTAACCCCCAAATCTTTGAAATTTGATTCAACCAACAACCTAGCTAAACCTTGTCCTTTCACCAATTTAGTGGACTTCAGTTCAAGGTCAAAGTCCAGAATGTTAGCAATCCATTTACTTCTCTTCCCATCTATGTCAGGCCAGATCAATATTTCTTTCACTGAGGCTGAAGGGACATATGCAACAATATTTGAATGCAAAATATATACTCTGAAATACTTGAGGGATTTGACCAAAGCATAATCTTTCTTTTCCATGATATCATATCTCATTTATGCATCCCTCAATGCTCTGCTGAAAAAGGAAATAGGATGCTCTAATACCTCTGTGTTTTTTTATAGAAAAACAACAACCAAAGTATTAGATGAGGAAAAATAAAATATCAGAAATTCCTTAGAATAGTCAGGGATGATGAGCACATGTGCTTCAGTCAAATCCTTTTTGATTTGGCCAAAATAATTTCTAGAATCAGTAGTCCATTTCACCTCGCTTCCTTTTCTAAACATGGTTGTAATGTACTTAACCAACTCAGTGAAATTAGAGATGAAACTTCTTAGAAAATTGATTTTACCCAAGAAAGAATGACCCTTTTTCCTTTATCTAGGAAAAGACAAGGACTAGATGGCCTCTACTCTTCTTGTATCAATTATTACCCCTTCTGTTGATACAATGTGCCCCAATAATTTACCCTCCTTCATAGAAAATAAATACTTCTTAGGATTGAGAGAGAGATACCAAACCTTCTACATTTCAGGAAGACCTTCTTCAAATGATGAAAATTCTCTTGGTCAAACTTTGAGAACACTGTAATGTCATCCAGATAGATGACTACAAATTTATCTTTCTCCCCAATGAAGGCGATGTCCATGGCTCGTTGTAAGGTTGCCCCTACTTTCATCAATCCAAAGGGAATTTTAGCATACATGAATGTGCCCCAAAGAGCAGTGAAGGTTGTCTTCTCTCTATCTTCAAGAAGACAAAGATCTTATTGTAGCCAGAGAATCCATCAATCATAGACATCCTATATGAACCAGTCACTTTCTACAAAATCTGCGCCATCTTTGGCAAGGGGTAGTTATCTTTTCTGGAGCTTCTATTCAAATTTATGAAATCAACACACAATCTGATTTCCCCATTTTTCTTCCTCACATGCACCAAGTTAACCACCCATTTTGAATATCTCAAAGGAATGATGATCTGGGCATTCAACATATTTTTCACATCCTTCTCCATAATAGACAACAACATGGGATTTATCTGTTTGATTTTCTTCCTAAATGGCTTGGTCTCCTCTTTCAAAGGAATCTTATGCTCAATAATGTTTGTGTCATATGTCCTTAAATATTCATATTTCCAAGAAAACACATCTGCAAACTCTCTCAAAATCTTGACATATTCAACCCTGTGTTCCTTTGATAGGTTGCTAGACAATTTAACATACTTTGGGTCTTCCTCTATTCCCAAATTGCATTCAGTCACATCAATATTTTTAGTCGAACCTTTAACCTTTACAAAAACATCATTTATGTCAAAAAATCTCTCCAAAGGGACTATTCCCTTTGGAATATGGTTATCAGGAAACTGAACAATATGATGGTCAACAATTTCATTAAGAAAAACATCAACATGAGGGCTTCCTTCGAAATCTTGATCCTGATCAATATGCAAATAAGAAAATTCATCCACAGTCTCAAGAAACGTTTTATATCAATATCATCCTCAAAGACCATCCAATGCTTGACATTGTCAGGAATAGAGGGTCTATACTTTACTTCCACATCATACTTGAGTTTGGGAGGCAAATGGACCTTGAAATTACATGTTGATAAAGCCAAGGAATCTTCCGTAGTGTTCTCCACTCTTGGAAAAAATGAGATATTTAAATCCAAGAAGAAACTGTCAATCATGTCCCAGACTTGATTTCTATAGGCCTTTAACCCGGGGTGCTTAGCCTGATACATATTTCTGACTTGATGAAAAATCAACTCAACATCTCCAAACACTTCTAGTTCTTCAATTTTCATGTCTTTGGAAGCTCTACAACCCAAGACAAGAGCCTCATATTCTTCCACATTGTTTTTTGTTTCAAATTTAATCTTATAAGACAATGATATGGTCTCTTGGGTAGGGGAAATGAACACTGTCCCATAACCAACACTTTCCCAAGAAGAGGCTCCATCAAAAAACATTTTCCAAACAAAGGTATTGGGAGGAGGGTCTTCATAAGAGGTGATGGGATGATTACTGATTTCAACAGGTGTTTGAGGAGCATCAGTGCGTTGTAGCATGTTGGTTCCTAAATTAGTATCAACTACAAAAATGGTGTGGTTAGTCGGATTTGCTTCATCACTAATAATGTAATCAAGTTGTTCTTCCCTATAAAGCGTTCTATGTCCCCCCCCAAACAAATGAATGGTAGCATATGAAATATCCATCTGCAAATTTCCCCCTAGTATTTTGATCCAATATCTATACAAGAGAATCCCAAACTTAGGGGGAACATCAGCCACCACAATATCCATGACCACACTTTTCATGGGCAATTGGAACAAGGAGACAACCAGGTATTTAATAACACCAAGACACTTCACCTTCCTGGAATCGAATGAGTATAGGTCATGGTAGGTTTTTGTAACCTCTAACCCAATATCATCCATGGAAATCTTGGGAATGAGGTTATGAGACACCCCTGAATCCATCAAACAATTGTGCAACACTTTATCATGAATATTCAATGATGTATATAAAGGAGGGGAGGAATCATCCCTATCCTCTACCAAAGGCCCCAGTATCACAACTGGTTTTTCATCTTGGAGGTTGACTGAGTATATGGGATGAGATGAAGGTCTAGGCTGCAACATTTTGGAAAGGCACCTTTTGAAATACTCATTTTTAACTAGCTCCAAGAAAGGTACAGGGAGTTTAATCTTTTGAATCTCATTCTCAAAGCTAAAAGAGGAGGGAGGCTTTAGAATATCCTTAACTTCAAGGTAGGTATATTAACCATTGGATGGGGGTTTTGTGCCTCTTTTTCTTTGTTCCTAGTTGCCACACTCTTGGTAGGATTCTCTACTATAGTAGGATAATCAGGAAAGTCAGGCTTTCCTTATTTCTTCTTGGACCTGAAGTTGTATCTATTTGGATTGCCATTGGTCCTTTCCCCTTTTCTCAACTCATTTAGTTGGCTATCCATGAGAGAATCTTCATATGCAGATTGGGTTAAACGAGGAGACGAGGAGGTGTCACCAAGACAATAGATTTCAAGATCAACATCGTCTTCTTCTCCTTCTTCATTAGTAACCAGGTTATTTTAGAGAGGGGCTTGGACCTTTTGATCATCCCTATCCCTATTTATTTGATATCTTTGGATGATCTGAGGGGAATTATTGGGTCTTGTAAAACTACCCCTATTATCATCATTTTGGGGTTTCTTATAGCTCTTCTTTCCTTCAAATTTCAACTTCTCTATTTTTGTAGAAAGTTATTTTATTAGTTTTGTCAACTCATCCACTTGAGGGGAGGCAGTAGAGGAATAGGAGGTTGAATCTTTATCCCTACCTTTTCTTCTGTCTCTATCAGATTTACTCCTAATCTTGTCAGATACTAATATATTAGACTCTACTTCAAGGGTTACACCTTGCATATGACCTAAAGAGGTAGCTCTTCCTTCTCTCAACAGGTGGAAAAAATCAGGGTCAAAAGTGCTGGCATAAGTAATCTTGGCAGAGGTTTCTGTATGATTTATTTTAGTGGGAATATTATTGTACATCTTGTTAAACCTCTTTGAGAATTTTGAAATAGATTCTATTAGGGTCCTAACCCTCACATAGGTAGAACAATATATTCGGATGTAATAAAGGTCAATATTAATAATGCCTTGCAATAAAATAGAATAAGTCGAATGTAAGAAGACCTAATAGAAGCTTCTGCTTCTAGAAGGATCTTCCTCTAGATGCTTCTTTTGATAGAAATATTTAGTATAAATAGGAGTCGAGGGTATGAGAACCCTAGCTTGGATATTATTGTAATACAACTCTGCTCAACTGGAGGTTGCCCCCTTGAAGAGGCTCATGAACATTTCTTTCAGAATCAAAGTGTTATTTTTGTTGTTATTCTTATATCATTTCACTGCTATTGTGGTGATTATTCTGGTTATATTGTTGTTATTCTATCATTTCTAGCATTTTATTTCTATTCTGCATACTTTTTATATTTGGTATATTACAAGTGGTATCAGAGTGCTTTCCTTGGCAGAAAATGTGGGATAAGTTTTTTAGGGTAGAGACGTATTCCAACGTCTTTAAGCCACAAAGATCTGTCATTATGTGCATAAACCCACGATTGAGGGATTCATACACGTAGGAAATACAAGTGGTACTTAAGCGCACATTTTTTGGCCACCCTTGAAACCCTTGTTGCTACCCCTTCGAGTGGTAGCGCATCAGACAACACCTGTGTACGGATCGACCTAGATTACCTGAAGCCCTCTTTAGATAAACCGATCGGTCGCCTGACTGCTATAGTGCCACCGAGAACAACACTTAGGAAGATACTCTCTAGTACCTGGGTAGTCGGGTAGTACGGCTAAGGGTATGGTATATCCTCCTTAGTTAGTGCCCTAAGATATTGGGCCGAGTACTATTGTTGGACCTCACACGTATATCAGAGAGCTATAGCACAGGGAAAACCCTTGTCTATAGAACCCTTGAATACCTAACCCTTAGGGACAGAAACACAAAAAAATTAAAACAAACAAGATCTATTGTCGCGCAATTGTGTTTGGGTTGCCAAATGAATACACATTTCTTCCTGGTTAAGAATTTGGGAATTTCATCACTGTAGTACTCTTCAGACCGAAGTATAACTCTGCAGGTGTAAAAAAAAAAAAAAAAAAAGGTCTGGAAATTTTTTCACCATTATTTGAGACCTATTCCATTGGATTCATCTCTTCGCCCTTATCACATTCATACATATCATTTTTCGGAAACAATTTTGACCCCACCCGCCCCTTTTTGGTTCCCTCATCCTCATGGCCCATACTTGTAGCCAAGGCTTGGAAGCTCGCTTCAATACCTTGCAATCTAGTCTCACCGAGACCCAGCAAGAAGTGAAAAAACTCAGTGCCAATGTTGTCGCCATCAATACAACCATGCAATCCTCAATGGAGGAAATCAAACAAGACCTGACCACCCAGCTTGAATCTATCTCTTCATCATTCTGCACCAAGCTTCATATCCCTACAAATAACCCTTTCTCTAACTCACCTCCACATACTGAAGGTGAACATTCCTCTCATTCCCATAACTTTCAGCACCATCACTTTCAACGTGACCCACGCCTTCCGAGGGTGGATGTGATCAAATTTTATGGCTCAGACTCCACTGGTTGGGTAACCCAAATGGAACATTATTTCTCTTTATATGGTATTACAGATGACTTGGAAAAGCTCTAGTATGGTGTTCTCCATCTAGATCAAGAACGTTGGCAATGATGGAAATGGAGAAAATTTTCTCGTCAAGGGTATATTTCCTTGACACACTTTGTGGAAGAGCTTTATGAACACTTTGGCACTGACACTAACCATTTTGGTCATTTGAAAAATTTGAAACAATCAGGAATAGTGGAATACTTTATATCTTCCTTTGAGCGCCTAGCTTTTCGGACAGAGGGCATGTCTGATGCCCTTTTCTGAGAGTGTTTTATCAGTGGACTCAAGGATGAGATTCAAACCCATGTCCTCATGGCCCGGCCTCAGATTTGGGCGGAGGCTACTAAAATAGATAGAGAAGAAAAACAAGTTGTATCTTCTCAAAACCAAAAACCCTCCTTTATCCCTCGCCCTAAAAAAATAAATCCCACTACTCCCTCCACTCCACTAAAGATCCAAAAATTGACTAGGGATGAAATGGATGAAGGCTGACTCAAAGGCCTTTACTTATAATTGTGATGAAAAATATTTCCCAGGCCACAAGTGTAAGGAAAAAAAGTTGTTTATGGCCATCTCCGAGGATATTTCAGAAGAGGATGTTGAAACTCCCCTTGTGTCTAAGTCACCTAAAACCACTGACATAACCCCTCCCTCAGACCCTCCTGAAGTAGAACTGGTCATTTCTCTCAATGATCTCACTGGATTCTCCGCTCCCCAAACCCTCAAGCTAATTGGTTACATCAAGCATCAGAAGGTCATCATTCTGGTCGATAGTGGAAGAACCCATAATTTTATTCATTGTCGCATTTCCCAAGAAACTCACTGCTACATCCATGCTGTCAATAATTTCCAAATAATGATTGCCAATGGTGGTTCCATGAAATGTGGAGGGCATTGTGAAAATGTGTGTCTCCAAATTGGTGACTACCATGTGAAATCTCATATGTTTTCTATCGACATGGGCGGTTCTAATATTGTGTTGGGTGCAGATTGGCTAAGGACTTTCGGTCCCATTCTCATGGATTTTAAGGACTTAACCATGCAATTCGACTAGGAGGACCACTAATATAATTTCCAAGGCATCACCATCAGTTCACCTGAGATCATTAGTTCCCATTGCATGGAAAAGTTGCTCAAAAAAGGTCATTCTGGTGTTATTGCCCAACTCCATGCCATACAAGCAACAGAGACACCCTCGGTGCCGCAAGACCTCCAAGCCATCCTTTCTAAACATCAATTGGTCTTTTCCACTCCCCAAGGACTCCCACATTCCATTGTTTTTCATGATCATTCCATTCCCCTTGTACCTAGAAGCCTTCCTCCCAATATCCATCTGTATCATCACCCCTTTTCCCCAAAAAATGAAATTGAGAAAATGGTCCAGGAACTCCTTAATGCATGTGTTATCCGCCCTAGTACGAGCCCCTACTCTTCTCATATGGTCATGTTTCTGAAGAAAGAAGGTTCTTGGTGAATGTGTCCAGACTTTTTCACCCTCAACAAACTTACCATTAAAGATAAATTTCCCATTCCTGTCATTGATGACCTCCTGGGTGAATTGAGTGGTGCCCAATTCTTTACTAAAATTTATCTTCGTTCGGGCTACCACCACATACGTATGAAAGAGGAAGACATTCCCAAGACTTCCTTTAGAACTCATGAGGGCCACTATGAGTTTTTGGTCATGCCCATTAGCTTGTGTAATGCCCCCTCCACCTTCCAAAGCCTCATGAATCATGTCTTCTGTCCTTTTCTCTGCCATTTTGTCTTAGTTTTATTTGATGATATCCTCATCTATACAAAAACCTAGACAGAACATATTGCTCATGTGTATCAAGTTCTCCATCTACTCTCTCAGAACCAACTTTTCCTGAAATAGTCTAAATTTTCTTTTGGCACCTCAGAAGCAGAATACTTGGGTCATATGGTTGGCAAGGATGGCGTCAGGGTGGATCCTAAAAATATTGAAGTTATGCAAGACTAGACTCACCCAAAGACTCTCAATATCTTGCATGGATTTCTAGGCTTAACAGGATATTATTGCAAGTTTGTTAAGAATTATGGAAAGATTGCAACACCTCTCACTGCTCTCCTAAAAAAAAACTCTTTCACTTGGACTCCAACTCCTGCTCAAGCTTTTCAGGCCTTGAATATGGACATGTGCACCACTCCAGTCCTAGCCCTTCCTAATTTCACAAAGACCTTTGTGTTGGAATGTGATGCCTCAGGGAAAGGAATTGGTGTTTTCCTTATGCAAGAGGGTCGACCTTTGGCCTTTACCAGCTAGCAACTATCTGAAAGAAATATAGGCAAACCAATCTATGAAAAGGAAATGTTGTCTATTATGCATGTGGTTGATATGTGGCACCCTTATCTATTTGGGAAATGCTTCCAAATTAACACAGACCATCAAAGCCTCAAGTATTTTTGGTAAAAACACATTTCCTCCCGGGAGCAACAAAAATGGGTGACTAAGCTCTTTGGATATGATTGTGATATCATTGACAAAAAAGGCAAAGAAAATGTGGTTGCATATGCACTTTCCCGAAAATATGAAGATGAAGGATCCCTTTTTTCTCTTTCCTTCATTGTACCATATGAGCTCTGTTAAGTACCTAAGCCAGATCTGCAAATATACTTCAATAATACCAAGAATAAACCATAAACCATTCACCATAACATTAACACAAGAAATAGAGAAAACCCTTGAGGTAGGGCAACACCATACAATGGATCCTATTATGGAAGTGATCCTCTCCTGTTCACTTGCCTCTTCGAGGGGGCATCCTCCTATTGAGCTACCGCTCCAAATACAATACTTATCTTCATGTCTCATTACATTGCTTGAACCCCTTTATATAGTGCTACCATCACCTACAGACATTCTAGAGGAGGAATCTTCTAGAAGTAGAACCTTCTAAGAAGTCCTCTTACATTTATTATATCTAATTACCCATTTATTATATCTAACTACCATAGTGGGCCTTATTTAATAATATAGTGGACCTAGTCCACCTTACATNCCATATACCAGGGTCCCATGGATAATTGTGGACCATAATGTTGAAGAAGACTGAAGAACCAAGGTCCCATGTAGAAAGGAAATCCACCATGCTGAAGTAGTCCAACCACCATTGTAAGCCCGAGTCCCATGTCCAAGTGCTCAAGTGAACTCCCCTTGGAAGATTTTGGAACCCAATAACCAACTCCAAATGATGCTCCAAAGATTGACACCTATCATGTGGATCCAAATAAGAATATTCATCCACATAGTGGAAAAGGGTCGTAGTAGAATCTGGAATGAATAATACCACTGTAGAATATGTAGACTGAACGTTGGTAACTAGCTCCTGATGTGAGACATTGATGTTCTCTACAGAAGGTGGAGTAGAGTCATCAAATAAAATATGAAAGTGGTTGTCATCCCAGAAATGACAACTATCCATATACCAATCATCACAATCTACCTCAAAATCATACCAAGCATATATTTATTGATTATATTCATTCTTGAGGCCCTCCATAAGAAATATATCCTGCAGAAGAATACATGAAACAATCATGGCCGCTCTGCAACTAGGGTTTGCGCACTCACTGCCACTGCGAACTGAGCCCGAACGATGACCGCCCCGCAGGGGCCCTTGCACCACAGGGAGGGAGCGCCGACCGGCGTCTCCTACAGCCGCGTTACTGCCAACGAAAGCAATGGAGCAGGAATCAAGCGCCCTACCATCGAAACACCTCCAGACTTGCATGCTCAGCTATTGGAAGAAGGAACCTTTCATGACAAGGACATGGACATTGACCCAACCAAGGAAAAGAACCATGCAAAAGCCTCAGTCCCATGGATGCTTAGAAAATGCACCGCAGGCACCACAAGCACCAAAATATGTGGTCATCTCACCGCGTATAGAGGAGCAGAAACAATACATGCGAGACAATTCCCTGGTGGGGAAATTTTTAGGGCTTTGGCCCTCTGAGCGTGACCCGATTAAGTGGATACAGTACTGGTGGAAACCAAAAGGCCATTATGATCTCCAGCTGGGCTCGAAGGGCTTTTTCACAATCATCTTCCACAACCTTGAGGACCGCAACCACGTCTTCGATGGAGGGCCATATTTCTACAACTCGGTGGGTCTATTCCTAAGATTCTAGACAGAAAAGTTCAGTCCCAAAAAGGAAGACTTTGCCCATGCACCGGTATGGATCAGACTATACTCTCTCCCCCAGGAATTTTGGTTGGAAGAGGTCCTAGCAGGAATAGGCAACCCCATAGGTATTTATGTCAAATCCTCTGAAGCTACAAAGCAACGGCGCTATACATCTTATGCAAGAATATGTGTCTATATGAACATAGCCAAGATGCTCCCAGGCTCCATCACTCTGGAATATCACGATGAAGACTGGTCCCAAACCATAGATTATGAACACATCCCCTTTCATTGCAGGAAATGCCACGAACATGGTCACCTCTTCAGAGAATGCCCTCTTAATGCGATCAATAAGGAATCTAATCCAGAAAGCGGCAAGGACCAGGAAGGATTCGTACAACCAGTGGGTAGAAGATGGCAAGGAGGATGCAAGCAACTTCCCCAGGTAAGCAAAGACCCTTCCACTAGTAATAAATATGCCATATTGCAAGATCAACCAGAGCGCTAGACACCTTCTGCAACTGCGACTGCATCACCCATCCCTGATGGTCCCCAGACCGAGAACCATGGCCCTGCACAGCCCCCAAAAAATGCGGAAGCGAAGCCTACCCCCATAGGCTCAGTACAGGAAACACCAAATCCGTAGGAAGTCGAGGATGGAGACGAGGAAATGGAGATGGAGGAACCTGATCTAGATGGAGTGGATCTGGAACACCTGGAACACACCTACCGGCACCAGAAACTATACACCATTCCTCGAGATCAATTGAGGAAGGTACACAAGGTATATCTCAACTCCTCTGCAGGATCTTCAGCCCGATCCAGTAAAGCACTAGGAATCCAGGGTAGCCAAGCAAAAATCTCAAGCAAAATCCAAAAATATGAGAATAAACGGGGCAGAAAGTCCACTAACAAGCTTATACAGGAAATAGGAAACTACATGGTAAATTCAGGACAGGTCCACCTGATCTCAGACAACTTCCCTCCTCTCCCCACTCCCCCATCCTCATGAAGATCACCTCATGTAACATTAGGGGACTCAATGGACGTAGCAAGCAGAAACTGCTACGAGAACTGATTATAGCAGAAAGCCCGGATATTGTTCTGCTGCAAGAAACAAAATGCACCTCAGAAGACCTCAATCGACTACTTCCTTACTGCTGGAAACAGGGGAGAGCAGTCTCGATTGATGCCACAGGAACAACTGGAGGAGTAGCCATCCTCTGGAACCCCAATATAGTGCTACTGGAAAATTTCTTCACTACAAGATGGTCTATCACGACAGAGTACAGACTCATCGGATCCAATAAGCCTGGGCATCTCACCAGTGTATATGGGTCGCCCAGTCCAAGGGACAAACAAGCCTTTCTTAGAAGCCTCGAATATTTATCCATCTTACTGCACCATGATAAGTGGATTCTTGGAGGGGATTTCAATATCATCCGCAGCTTGGAGGAGAAAAAAGGAGGATCACGAAGACTATATCAAGACTCCTGCAACTTCAACAATCTAATAGAAGACCTTCATCTAGTTGATCTGGAAACTAGCAATGGCATTCACACCTGGACAAATAGACGAATGGAGGCACACCAAATAACTTGCAAGCTGGACCGTTTTCTCCTATCGGAACCTCTGATGTTGAACGACGTAGCAATGGAAGACACCATATTGAACCTCCCAGGATCAGATCACTGGCCCATACAATTATGGTTGGATATCTCAGCTACCCCTGGGAAGAAACCCTTCAGATTTTAACAGTTTTATCTAGACCACCCCGACTTCCAGGCAAACATCCAAGACTGGTGGCGGCAGGCCGCGATCCCTCAGGGCTCCAAAATGTATCGTTTCCAATAGAAACTTAAGAATCTTAAGCAAACTCTTAAACTCTGGAACAAACAAACCTTTGGCATCATTTTCGACTCCCAACAACAACTCTCAAGGAAAATGACTGAGATACAACACCAAATTAGGGAACAGGGGATGACAGAGGAGCTGAAAGCACAGGAACTCAAAGTTGCCCAACATCTTGAAGAAAGGAATAAACAGGAAGAAATATTGTGGAAACAGAAGTCGCGTATTCAATGGCTCAAATCATGGGAGTGCAATACCAAGTTCTTCCATCGCACGGTCATCCAGAGAAGGCACGCCAACAAAATCACGCATCTCATCTCAGAGGAAGGTGAAACCCTTCACTCTCATACTGATTTGGAAACAAACTTGGTCGACTACTTTCAGAACCTCCTTACCGAGCCCATCCAAGACAGACAAGCAGAAATCAACAAAATTACAAGGCATGTTCCCTCACTTGTAACTCAGGAGCAAAACGCTGCCCTTCTACGGCCCTTCACCATCGAGGAGGTGGACCAAGCGCTACAGGAAACTCCCAAATGCAAAGCTCCAGGCCCGGATGGCTTTACCAGTGACTTTTCCCACTATTGCTGGCCAATGATCAGGACTGAGGTTTGGGAAATCCTGGAAGACTCAAGAGTCACCGGGAAAATCCTCCAGGCACTCAATGCCACTTTTCTCACCTTAGTCCCCAAAGAGGGACAGGCACAGCACGCCAAGCAATTCCGACCTATCGCCCTATGCAACGTAATCTACAAACTCCTCACCAAGGTAATTGCTCGGAGACTTAAGCTGATCTTACCAACAATCATCTCCCCAGAACAGTCAGGTTATGTAGAGGGCAGGCAGATCCTGGACAACATCATTTTGGCCCATGAAGTCATTCACTCCCTGCAAAAAACCAAAACCCTAGGTATGCTCCTCAAATTGGATCTTTCTAAAGCCTTTGACAAATTAAGTTGGGATTACATACGAGCAATGCTTTTAGCTTTTGGCTTTCACCAAACCTGGGTAGATTGGATCTTAAACTTAACCTCCTCGGCTTTCTTCTCCCGTCTTGTCAATGGTGTGCCCTCGAGGCCTTTCTCCCCTTCAAGAGGAATTAGACAGGGAGACCTCCTCTCTCCTTTCCTTTTCATCATTATGGCCGAAGGACTAAGTCGATCCATACATGCGGCCTTAGATCAAAACCTTATGACTGGCTTACCCCTCCATGGCATCTCTCCCCTATCTCGCACAGTCAGTTCGTGGATGATACGCTTTTAATGGGCAGCCCCACTGTGCGTGAGGCCCTCTCTATTCAGGAGATTCTCCAAACCTTCTCTGAAGCCTCAGGACTGGACTACAACAAGGAAAAATCCCAGATTTTCTTCTTTAATACGCCCCCTCCGATCCAGGGACATAACTCCGAGATTCTAGGCTTCAATAGGAGCTCCCTTCCATCCAAGTATCTTGGCCTACCCCTGATCGACAATGGTCTCCGGAATGCCTCCTGGGAGCACCTCCTCTCTTATTTTTCCAAACGACTTTCCTCTTGGACTTTTCGAGCCCTGAACCTCCCCAGTCGTCTTGTCCTGCTTAAAGTTGTCCTACAAGCGCTCCCAATCTATGCCTTTTCTGTGCTGTTCGCCCCAAAATTCGTCCTTAACTAAATCAAAGGCTTGCAAAGAAATTTCATTTGGCAGGGCCTCAACAAAGAGAAAAAAATAGCACTGGTGAGTTGGGATAAGCTCTGTCAGCCCAAACGACACAGAGGATTGGGTTTAAGGGATCCATCTATCATGAATAAGGTTCTCAGTGCCAAAATTTGGTGGCATTGGCTAAAAAACCCTGGCGACTTATGGGCTAAGATCTGGAGAAAGAAATACACCCCCAACACAGCCAAGAAATACCTAATAAGATGGAATGGCGATAATCAGGGCTCTCTGATATGGACAGTAGCCAAGCAGAACAGACTGCTAGTCACTCAGCACGCCTTTTGGGAAATAGGGAATGGGAGAACTGCTCTTTTTTGGCAAGATTCTTGGCATCAATGGCCAGCCCTGAACATGGAGGATTGGGCACGCGCTATATACCCTCAAGCCATACAGACAGGCCTGACAACAGTCGCAGATTACTGGCAGGACAATCCTATGGAGGACACCTGGCAAAGATGGCATTTGGATGAGGAGTGACTTAATTTGGAAGCATAGGTCGACTTAGCACCCCTGCAAGAAGAACTCACCAAATGAAGAATACCCATAATTGTTGGGGATGATACTCTTCGATGGGGCTACAAACCACAGGGTTTCTTCAGCGCGCGGGAGGCCTATCAGCTCAAAGCTCATTCAATGCCCCCACCGGAATCGGAAGTCTGGGGTAAAATTTGGGACCTTAGGCACTGGCCGAAAGTCACCCTTTTCTTATGGCTAGTGTCGCACTCAAGTATCCTAACATGGGACAACCTCCTGAAGAGAAGCTTTGTGGGACCCTCCCTCTGCATACTCTGCGGAGAGGCATAAGAAACCTTGAATCATCTCCTAAATACCTGCTCTTACATGGCTCAAATTTGGGATCAAGCAGCGCTTATCATGCGCACCTCAGATCGCCACAGAGACAACATTCTAGCAACCATTGCGAATTGGCGAGATCAGGCATTCCACTCTCCCCTCCTCAACACCATTTGGCAACTTCTACCGGGTTTTATCCTGTGGCAAACTTGGAAGGAATGGAATCGGCGAATCTTTAGAGGCACCTCTCTCCCTTGGAAATACTGTTGGAGACAATGCCATCGCAATGTCTTGGAAACCCTCAACTTCCGAAACCGGTCCGATGCGAACTTCGCTTGCCCCCCCTTTGAGCTCTCTATTCTCAAGCACTGGACACCTCTTCCCACTCTTCTATCTCGTCCCCTCCCCTCTCCTTCCACCTCCCCTTCGAGTAGCCCCTCCCTATGGTCTCCTCCTCCTGAGGATTTTGTTAAGCTAAATTTCGATGGAGCTTCTAAAGGAAATCCTGGAGCGGCGGGTTATGGAGCTGTCATATGCAACCATTCTGGACACATCCTTGACATCACAGCTGGGCCCCTGGGACATTCCACAAACAACGTAGCAGAACTTTGGGGACTAATCAAAGGACTGCAACTAGCCATCAAAATCCACTACACTAAGGTGATCGTAGAAGGATATTCGCAAGTCATACTCAGCCTGCTACGCCGAATCTTACAAGGAACAAAATCGGACAACATCTCGCCTAGCTGGAGATTGTCGCATGGCCTACAAACTGTGGCAGATCTAATGCACCCTAATCTGGTTATCATCCCTTCACACGTCAGAAGGAAAGCAAACCAAGTGGCCGATGATTTAGCTAATCTGGGAGCCAACTGGAATGGACCAGACCTCCACTGTAATGCTACCCAGGATCAGAATCACCCTATCCTCTTGCAATGCATTCACAAGGCTAGATTGGTAGATGTTCCCCCGGATGGGGTGTTAGATCGGCCGATGTGGAAATATTTGCACGAGGGCGATGGACGATGTGGCATGGGGCCACATGATGGGCTTGTGCCACAGCCCATCAACCCACCCAGCGTTTAATGGCGTGTTAATTTGATGCGAGGGCGCATTAACGCACCAGTCCTTTCCTCCTCACCACGAATTTGAATGGTGTCGCTCATTTTGTTTGGCATTCACCTCTGTATTTAGGCTGCAGTGCCTTGCCCTTTGCAACGAAGGTCTACCCCTGCTACCTTTCGTTGGTGCAACACGATCCTGGTTTTTTCACTTCACCAAGTGCTTCTCGTCCTCTCGGTCCACTGCACAGAGCTCGCCATGACTCGACCCCGGGGTAGACCGAGGCGAGGCTCCCCTTGGAAGCCTCGGAGACCTTCGGTCATGACCTCTGATTCAACTTCCACCGATTCATCCCCTCCACGGCAAGCCAAGACCATCCCTATCTCACTGCGTGCCCCGCATCTTAGTTCCATGGCTATCATCCTGCGCACACCTATTTCAATCTTGCGCCTTTCTCACGACCCCTCAGCACTTCCTTCCATCTCAAAGCCTCTCGGCGACCCTCCGGACAACCTGGGAGATTACCCATCTCCTCATAGTGCACCCAAGCAGACAGGTCCTTGTTTCCCTGAGAGCATTGACAGAGTGCAGTTCGCCGAGAGCCTGGCTATCTTGCAGGATTTGGTATTTGAGCTTCGGCAAGAGATAGAGGATTTACAATATCGCTTCCAAGCAATGGAGGGGAAGGTGGTCAGTTTCATGCTCATTCTCTCTTCTATGCACGAGGCCTTATTCTCCGCCCCTAGAGACATCAGCCCCACAGAGGACCCTGAGGCCACTACAGAAGCATCACAGGACAACATGCAGACTCCAGAGGCAGTAGGTTGGAAGTAGGAGGAGCACAAGGATGACAGCAAGGACCCTGCATGCACCAATGAAGCTGGCGAGCAATGGGACTATGGCGTTACGTACATAGAGGAAGAGCCCTGGCCAGGCGACCTCTCTGCCACCTGGCCCAACTATAGGCCAACTGTCTAATTTTAGTGTATGTCTGTTTACTTAGTTTCTAGACCTGATACGATAAACAATGTTCTTTCTTTTTGTTGTTGGTTTAAATCTAGACTTGTTTACTCAAGGAACTGGCCGGGCTAGTTGGACTGGTTTCCCCATGATGGGGCAGTCCAACAACTGTAGCCTATACCTAGCTGTATTTTGGACCTATGTTTCAGAATTTCAAAGGATCTTAATATAATCTTACCACTTACTTAAAAAAAATAAAATATATATATCTCCTGCACGTTATTCAATGAATCTTGAATACTATGAAAACTATCATTGAGGCCATATGTGAGGCTATCTGTGAGGCTGACTGTGAAGCCATGTGCAAATGCATCCAATCTGTCATCCAATGTGTGAAACAATTGGGATTTGAATGATTCAATAATTTCTTTGAGGTTTTGAGAAGAAATAGCCATCTGAGCATCCTATGAACTCACCCAATAAGTTACAGCAGAAAATCACGGTTTTTTCTGGAAAAACCCTAAAAAACTGTTGAAGTTAAAATGCTCATAACTTCACTTCCCGGACTCCGTTTCGGTTTATTTGTTTTGTGAAATTGGGTGAAATTGTGAGAGGAACTCAGATATGTAATTTTTTTGAGAAAATTCGGCCTCCAGCTGCTACAGAAACAAAAACAAATCGCGTCACCGTACGCGGAAAAAACCCTAAAAAATTACAGAGTTTAAAACTTCAATATCTTCACCTTCCTGACTCCGTTTTGGACGATTTTTTTTTTCAAATTGAGTATTTTTCTGAGAGGAAATCAGATCTACAACCATTTTCTGAAAAAATTTCACATAAATGTACCAAAAATTTCTAGAATATCGCGGCCCTCTTTTTTCTGCTCCGAAAAAAATCTGCAAAAATAAAAAATATTTGCCCACAATGTCTGCCCAAGGAAAGTGCTCTGATACCACTTGTTAAGTACCTAAGAAAGATCTGCAAATATACTTCAATAATACCAAGAATAAACCATAAACCATTCACCATAACATTAACACAAGAAATAAAGAAAACCCTTGAGGTAGGGCAACACCATATAATGGATCCTATTATGGAAGGGATCCTCTCTTGTTCACTTGCCTCTTCGAGGGGGAATCCTCCTATTGAGCTACTGCTCCAAATACAATACTTATATTCATGTCTCATTACATTGCTTGAACCCCTTTATATAGTTCTACCATCACCTACGAACATTCTAGAGGAGGAATCTTCTAAAAGTAGAACCTTCTAAGAAGTCCTCTTACATTTATTATATCTAATTACCCAATTATTATATCTAACTACCATAGTGGGCCTTATTTAATAATATAGTGGACCTAGTCCGCCTTACATTTAATTACCTCCACTATTATCACTATGGTCCCTCTGGGCCCCCCCACTACCTCTCTAGCTACCTTACAGGCTCCAAGCCGTTCACCAGGAATGGCTACAAGATCCCAAAAGTTTTCATCTGATCCAACAATTTCATTCCAATGCTCCAGCTTCCCCAGGGTACTCTTGGCTCCATGATGAGTTTCAATACAAAGGCCATTTGTATTTAGGTAAACAATCAAATCTTAAATCCACGATACTTTCTTAGCTTCATATTACACCCACAGTGGGGCACTCCAGGTTCACCAAAACCTATAACAGGGTCAAATGTTCTTTTTTCTGGGATGGTATGAAACATGACATTCTTAATTTTTTCCCTGAATGTGATGTGTGTCAACACAACAAGGGAGAAATAGTCAAATCTCCAGGCACACTACAACTACTTCCGATTCCACTTGCTATTTGGAAGGATATCTCTATGGATTTTATTACTGGCTCACCCAAATCGAGAAATAAATCAGTCATCATGGTGGTTGTTGATCACCTTTCCAAGTATGTTGATTTCTACGCTCTTCAACACTCGTTTACAACATCCATGATGGCTCAAATTTTCATGGATCAGGTGTTCAAGATTCATGGCATGCCACCGTCTATCGTTTCTGATCATGACCCAACTTTCACAAGAAATTTTTGGCAAGAACTGTTCAAGCTACAAGGCACCCAATTGCATCTCAACATAACTTATCATCCCCAAACCGATGGTCAAAAGGAAGTTGTCAACAAGTGTTTGGAAACATATTTGAGGTGTTTTTCCTCAGAAAAGAAAAATCAGTCGGCTCAATGGTTACCCCTAATTGAATGGTGGTACAACACTTCATACCATACAACTGCAGGCATGACTCCTTTTGAAGTAGTATATGGATAGAAGCCACCTTCAGTTCTCTCATACTTACCTGGTGTCTTGAAGGTGTAGGAGAAACACTTATAGTTTGAGAGGCTATTCTCCGTACCCTCAAAGAGAATTTGGTCATGGCACACAATCGCATGAAGAAACAAGTAGATCAAGGTCACTCTGAATGTCAATTTGTAGAAGGGGATCAGGTGTTTCTTCGACTGCAAACTTATTGTATGGCGAATGGTGAAATTCGATATAATGAAAATAAGAAAGGTTTTCCCAGTTGAGGGTTTCTGGTATAAAATCTTTGTGTACTCTGTGTATGAGCCATTGATTAATTTCTGTATTGCTTAAGAATCTATATTCATTTCTTTACTTTGTAGGTTTAAAACTTACATGTGGTATCAGAGCTCGTTTTTGGCTTCAGAGGGACACCTTTGTTGCTGAGGGTTTGGCTCGGTCTTGATAAATCAAGTTTATCTTGGGCCTGTGATAATCCTGGGTTTAGTGGGAGCTTTTGCAGTGGAGATTCGAGTAAATAAAGAGGAATGACAAGCTCATCTAGAATCGATATAGAGAAGTTCAATGGTAAAAACTTTGAGCTATGGAAGCTCAATATGGAGGACCTTCTTGTAGACAAAGAACAATGGATCGTTGTGGATCCTGGTACACAACCTACTGGTACACCATCTACAAGCACACAGGCTACTGGTACACAACCTACTAGTACACAAACTACTAGTACACCAGTTACTGGTATGTCGAAGGAAGATTGGGACAAGTTAGACAGAAGAGCAAGGAGTACTATTCGACTCTGCCTGGCAGATTCGGTGTTGTTGAATGTCTCAGGAGAATCTACAGCCAAGGAACTATGGGATAAGTTAGGGAATGTGTATCAATCAAAGTCCCTGGTAAACAAGTTGTTTCTTCGAAATAAGTTGTATCATCTTAGGATGGAAGATGGAGATTCCGTGACAGAACATCTAAATGCCTTTAATACTCTGGTAAGTCAACTTGGATCTGTTAATATTACGATTGCAGAAGAAGATAAGTGTATTACTTTGTTATTTTCTTTTCCAGACTCTTGGGATAATCTGATTGTAGCAATAGATAGTACCACTCAATCTACATTGAAGTATGAGGATGTAGTTGCATCCTTGTTGTTTGAAGAGATGAGGTGAAAAAGCATGGATGGTCATAGCACAGATGCTTTATTTGTAAGAGGGCGTACCCAAGACAGGAACCCTGGTAAGCCTTCAGGATGGAGATCTAAATCTACATGTAGATCTAAGTCTCTAGGAAAATCTTTGAGGAAATGCTAGAAGTGTGGTAAAACACAGCATTATAAGAAAGATTGCAAGTCTAAGAAGGTTGAAAAACCAAAGAGATCTGATAGTACCTCTTCCACAGAGGTGAAAACCTCCACTAAAGAAGGAGGTGATGTTTACCTAGCATCTACAAGTACACATGTAGACCATGGTGTATGTTTGATCGACTCAGGTGCATCATACCATATGACTCCTCACAGGGAGTGGTTCTCTGAATATGAAAAATATGATGGTGGTGATGTTTTCCTAGGAGATGACTCGATAGAAAAAATCTTGGGATGTGGAAGGGTTAAGTTGTTGCTAAACGATGGAAGGATTAGAACTCTTCCTGGAGTTCTACACATTCCAAAACTAGCCAGGGGCCTGATATCTGTAAGCAAGTTGAGTGATGCAGGAGTGAAAACTGTATTTGAAAATAACACTTGCAAGATGGTACGAGGAGCAATGGTGTTGATGAGGGGAGTTCATTGTGGAACTTTGTACAAGTTGTTGGGAAGAACTTATACTAATGGGTGTAACAGTTATGTTGTCCTTGAGAAGAAAAATGAAGGAGATAACACCAATACTGTCCCAGAAAAGAAGACCATGATGTGGTATCAAAGACTGGGGCATATTGGAGAAAAGGGCCTTCGAACATTACATGGTAAAGGTATGATTGAAGGTATGTATAATTGCACTTTGGATTTTTATTTCTGTGAAAATTGCATATATGGTAAACATAATCGAGTAAGATTCCCATCTGGTGCTACAAGAGCAAAGGGGATCTTAGAGTTGATACACAGTGATGTGTTTGGACCTGTTCTTGTTCCATCCCTAGGTAAATCTGTGTATTATGTTTCATTCATAGATGATTTTTCAAGGAACATATGGATTTAGTTTCTTAGAAATAAATCTAGGGTATTTGATAAATTTAAAGAGTTTAAGGCTCTGGTAGAAAATCAGACAGAGAAGAAAATAAAGGTATTGAGAATAGATAATGGTGGAGAATTCTGTGGAAATGAATTCGAAGAATTCTATAAGAAGTGTGGTATAGCAAGGCAGAAGACTACTCCATACACTCCTCAGTAGAATGGAGTTGCAGAAAGGATGAAAAGGACACTGATGGAAAAATCAAGGAGCATGCTCAGCGGTGTCGGGTTAGGACAAGAATTTTAGGCAGAGGCAGTGAGTACAACATGTTACCTGGTCAATCGATCACCTTCATCAACATTGGATGATACAACTCCAAACGAGGTATGGTCTGGAAAGAAACCCTCTCTTCAACATCTTAGAGTTTTTGGTTGTGATGCTTATGTACATGTTCCAAAGGAAAATAGGAGTAAGCTGGATAATAAACCTGAAAAGTGTATCTTTATTGGTTATAAAGATGGTGTGAAAGGTTATAAGCTTTGGAACCCATAAACCAAGAAAAACGTTTACAGTCGAGATGTTGTTTTCAGAGAGGTAAAAGATGTGTCCAAACAAGAATTCCCACCAACGCAAGATGAACCTGAGAAAATAGAGCTTGAGTTGGATGATGCAAAATATGAATCATCTGAATAAGAGGAAGCAGAAGAAGAAGAAGAAGAAGAAGAACCTCATACCCCAGTATTGAGGAGATCAGTGAGAGATAGAAGGAAACCAGAAAGGTATAGTCCACCTGATTTTCGTTCCAATTTTGCTTTATCTATTACTGATGATGATCACAGAACTATTAGGGACACAGTGAATTCAAAGGATAGTAAACTCTGGAAGAAGGCCATGGTTGAAGAAATGTATGCCTTGGATAAGAATGAGGCATGGGATATAGTTGATATTCTATCTGGAAGAAAATTGGTTGCTAGCAAATGGTTGTTCAAGAAGAAGTTTAATGCACAAGGTAAAGTGGAGAAATACAAAGCTCGGTTAGTAGAAAAAGGTTATTCCCAGGTAGAGGGAATTGACTTTGGTGAGATTTTTTCTCCTGTTGCTAAGTTAACTTCTATTAGATTTATTTTATCTATTGTTGTTACTTTTGATCTTGAAGTGGAACAAATGGATGTGAAGACATCATTCCTACATGGGGATCTGGAAGAAGAAATCTACATGAAGCAGCCAGAAGGCTTTGTAGTGAAGGGAAAGAAAGAGCTAGTTTGTAAGATAAAGAAGTCACTATACGATCTAAAGCAATCATATAGGATGTGGTACCAAAATTTTGACACATACATCCTTGGATTGGGATTTGTAAGAAGCAGGGTTGATCACTGTGTATATTCCAAGCAGGTTGGTAATCACTTCATTTATGTAGTTTTGTATGTTGATGACATGTTGTTGGTAGGAAATAACATGGATGTTATCAAGGA
>ML825829.1:14881-25566 GCA_009831015.1 Picea engelmannii | reverse complement strand
AGTTGTGATTTAGATTAGTAATGTTATTTTATTTATGTCGGCTTTAGGCCATTAAAACCTCCTAGTCTCCTATATATACCAAGGAGACATTTTCATTTTGAATCATCTTGTACTTGAACATTTAAGTGGGGTAAATGGAGGTTTCCCCCTCGAAGAGGCTTATTATCTGATATTATCTCTTTTTCAAGGCGTTGAGTACTTTTCTTGAGGTTTTTCTATGTTATATTGATGTTTGGTTCTTAACATGCTCCATCTTGGATGGAGCCTGGCACCTATTGCGAACTTCAACGACTCACAATTACTTCGGGAGCTCAAGATTCATCCCTCCTCGATGCGTATATCTTACAATCATCCTAAGTGCCAAATTTCTGAAGTGAGAGATTTGGTGATGTATGGCCTCTTGATTTAGACGGGCGATACTTACTTCAGGACCTTTAGGAATTAGGGGCTTCTGGTGATATTGCTTCCAAGATCAATGGTCCTTGTTGGTTTGAGATCGACAGTCCACAATTATTTTGGGATTTCAGGCTTTGACTCTTCACGACTTTTCAATGCATAACTCCCGCAATCCTCGGGAGTGTCGAATATTTGAAATGAGGTATCTTCGTCCATGTGTCCTGTAGATTTGGATGACCAATATTTACTTTGGGAGTTCAGGCTTCTAGAGTTTTCTTCTACTTGCTCACGCAATCTTCTGAAGTGTGAGACCTATTGACGCGTGTCCTCAGCCTCCAATGGATCATATTTACTTCAGGACTTCGACTCCTTTGTCTATTCGTTAATCCTTGTGCTACTTTAAAATCCCGATCACCCAAGATCCATTGATCCGAACTGCTTATGGGACCTCCATCGTTTGAAAAATAAACATGCTTGTTTTCTCCCATAGTACGAGATCACCTAACATGTGTCCCCTTCTGAAATATAAATGGCCACAAGTGATTGTGGGCTCACAACTAGTAGATACTTTAATTTCCACCCTGATCCCTGTAATGACTCCCCACCGTCGATTTATCTTCGATGAGTGTTCGCACCCAATTCGTCACCTGGTGAGAAAATCGAGGGTGCTTACATGCCCTGTTGGGTCTTGCAGAGCATGACAGCTGTGGAAGGAAGGGTTAGAGGAAACAAAACAAACTACAAGCAAGAATTAAACAAAAATAAACTAAAACTGTGAACATATGGATAAAGAAACAATAAACACAAAAAGACACCGATATCACCAATGGTTTTGAGTTGATCAATTGATGAAACCAGAGCACGATGAAGGAAGGGAACTGTGGTTCCTTCTTCCCCCAAAGGAAGGCTCTTGAGGCCCTCACAAACTTTCTTTCCTTACAATGTGAAGAAATGAGACTGATGGTGAAAGAACTCCCAGCACATCCACTCAATGGAGAGGCGAATGGCTCTATGAAATGTTGTCGATGTGTTATCGTCAAAGAATGAGCCCTTGACAATCTTACAAGCATAACAATACCTGAAATTCCTTGCGAAAACAATGTTCCTTCATGGATTTTTATAGCAGATCACCGGGCGATTATTTAACCTCTTCAAAGTGTGAAAAGGCGCTCTTTAGGGCTTCATTAGGTCATTAACCCACCTACCCTGCGGATTCAGCTCGGATTTGGGAGTCAAATCAGATTGGGAGCTGGTCCGTAAGTGGTTGAGAGGCCGACCAATTCAATAAATGCATCATTTTAGCAGGTGCGCGGGTTTTGTCGTTGACAGTCGCGTGTCGTGCGCGCATGCGTGCATAATACGTTCTTGTCCTGTGCATGTGCGCGCACACCAAACTACTGTGAAGCGCACTTCAATTTTTGGTTACTTTGTATAGTTTTTGACCCTTCTGGAATGCTGTGAGATTAATTCAGTGCCATGAATGACTTCATTGCTGTTTTGACGATGCGGAGTTCTTGTCGCCATGTGCGGACGAAATTTCGGTGATAACAGATGCCCCCTGATGGATGAGGTTAGGAGCATACGTATAGCCGAAATCCATCAATGTTTCTTCTACTAAGAATGTTGTTGTAAGGGAGAGCAATAGTGGGACCATTCGGAGTGATCCGTTGGAGAAAAAAGGAACCGAGAGGACCCGACCTTCTGAGAGTTGTGTAGAAAAATATACAACTATTGTACAAATGAGGCGGGCATGCCCCATGCTCGTGTTATGTAACTCTGAAAAAAGATGATGGAAGTGTTGGTGTAGACAACTGCAGCACCCTCGGGGGCGGTAATGATGAAGGCAGAAGACAATTCTGCAAAGGAACATATTCTTAATAATAGGCAATGATCGCGGTAATAAGCAGCGACGATGATGTGGGCATTGATGGCCCTACCAAGTTCAGAGGTCTTCGGCAAATGACAAAAATAACTACAATAGTCGCAAAGTAAGACCCACCATAACATGAGAAAGTGTTGGTGTCGAATGTTATGGGGGCCAACGACAGCAGGGAGCAATGGTGTTTCACCCTGTGTCGTCCGAGATCTCTCATTAAAATAGAGAATGAGGATCAAGATATTGTCGCCCTTCTGAAAAAGTGTGTTCATGTCGACAAAAGGGGGACGCGACTCTCAGAAGCAAAAAGGGCTCCGTGGAATCTACTGAGGTGAGGAAGTCGCAGAGGTACATGGACGAAGTCAAGAAGTGGGATGGCTCAAGACTGCCCTTGGCTGGAGGATGTATGAGAGAAACAGTGGCCACAACCGTGTAACAAGGTCGAGTGTCCGGGGGATGACAAGACCGGTGCTAAGTTGTGCCAGAGGTGAGACAAGGTGAACAAATTTAGAGGGTAGAGATAACTGACCTATGGAGTACTCTGAAGATATGGACGATGCCTGCAAGGGTAAATGATAAGTAATGCTCCAACCGAGGGTGACATGTGTTGCATGTGGCCAAAAGAAAGCAAGTCGCAAATGGTGACGACAAAAAATGTAATGACTGAAAATAAAGGTGTTTGTACAATAAATAATGAATAATTTTGGGGAGAAATGTACAAATACAGAAACAGGTTCCCCAGTGTGAAATGTGTGCCCCTGGGAGGGAAGAATTATCTTGGGAAACTGATGAAGGGTGGGGGCCCCATTGGTGAGTTTCTGTATGAGGGTAGGTTCGCAGATGGGAAAACTGATTGTGGATGAAATGAAGGGCTCATGATCCTGCGGAGGTGTAGGTAAAAAATAGAACCATAAATAGATAACCTGAGATTCCATGTGGGAAAGCTAGAAAAATGAAGAGAAAGAGTATGTGGCTGATTCACGACATGATGAAAGACTATCAGGACTCCCATCCCTAAAGGGTAATGAAAAACAGCATGAGTGTCAAAAGTGCCAAAGGGTGCTAGGAATGGGACAACTCATGTGGGTGAGAATGCTACCAGGTTACAGTACCGAAGATGCAAATGGAGGTGTGGGTACTGCAGAGCCGGGAATGAGGATCCTAAAAGCCAATATCAGAGGGCGTGACTGGAAATGTAAATGCAATACAGTGGGATAGACTACATGCCAGTGTTGAATATATACCTGAAGGGATGATGTCGATGACCGATGAGTAAGTACTTGCACACATAAGAACCAAATACCCAAAGTGAACAATATCTGAAGAGAATTAAAGATATGAGCATGTATTTGACAAATGTGACCATGCACGTGCATACCTGACCATGATATGAAAAAAAGGTGCCCCGGGAGCTTCGGATGAAAAGTGACCCAAGGACAACCGTGATGTAAGCGGCGGGATGCTAATCCCGTGGCTGAAGACGGTTCAAAAAATGGACACCTTGGGCTCCCGAAATGTTGAGTGGAAGTTTGGCAAAAGGCCTATATATAGCTGTAGGGCCCACATTGCCACCTCATTTGTACCTGCTTCTACAGTGACTGGACGAGCAGATTGCAGAGTAGATTTGGAGTTTCAGAGAGCACGGGGTATCCGATCGACGGTGTGCGAGTATCAGGTTAGTGGTTTGATCATCCTGCATAGAAATAGGTTTCCAATTTTTGGGCAGGGTAGGTACAGGGGGCCTTACAAGGGGGTTTAAGGGGTTTCTTTATAGGATGTGGGCCCGCATGCGTGGGAGATTCAGTGGAAGGCGAGCATATGTGTGTGCCTGTCCACTGAATAGACGCGCATTGGTGCGCGTGAGTGGAAATTTAAGGCGCGCCCTAGGGGTGCGCCTGTGAGGTGGACAGGCGGGCACGAGTGCGGGCCTGTGCTGTGAATAGGTGCACATCAGAGCACGCCTATGGGTTTGACAGACGTGCCCTAGCACACGCCTGTATGGTGAACAGGCGCACTCACGAGCGCACCTATGGAAAAAACAGGCACGCATACGTGCGCTCCTGTATAATGAACAGGTGCGCATATGTGCGCGCCTGTGGGTGGTAAAACCGCGCCTAAAAGGCAAGGTTGAAGGGAAAAAAGGGATTATTTTTTATGCATTGGATGGTTGCCTAAGTTGATATAGGACTCTGTGTTGTGTGCAGGTGGCTAGCAGTTACTATGGCAGTTTGGTGGCGTGAGCGAGATTGGTCACAGTTGCGAGATGTTGTGGCCAATGCAGGGCCTGCGGTTCGAGCGACTTTAGCAACCAGTGGGTTGCTAAAGTTATTTGAGTTCCCGTTGATACAGGCACAGGAGTACTTGCTGCAATTCTTGCTCCAGATGTGGAGTCCGGATCTTCACTGCTTCCTTGTATGAGGAGAGAAGATCCCCTTCACTGCAGTGGAGGATATCTATTTTTTGACAGGGCTCCTCTTCCGGGGAACGCCTCTGCCGGCAGAGCCTGTGCTGTCAAGGGACACACACCTGCAGGAGGTCGCCGAGCGATATTTCTCAGGCGAGAACTACATGTCTGGGACTGTAGTGAGTATCAGCGGGATAGATTTGTTGCTGCATCGTTGCATAGCAGCGATGATTGTTCGGGTGTATGGGTCACTTGCGACCCAACAGATCAGTGGTGGCCAGCTGCTACTGCTGGAGAGGGTGGTGGTCGGTCATGAGCAGTTTGCATGGGGGCTTACGCTGCATGCGCGGATGATCGCGCAGCTGGACCGTTGTCGGTCCACAGGTACCGGAGAGTTTTCTTTCGGCTCGATCCTGGTGGCCTGGTTCTTGGAGAGGGTGCCGATGCTACGCCTGAGGGTTCTATTGGAGGCGCCAGGGACACGAGAGCCCCGCTTGAGGCGGTGTTCGTCATTTTTGGTTCGCCACGGTGGTGGCGAAGGTGGGTATTACTTTACAACGCAGATATGGCGGTAGATGCCACAGGTCATACTTCGATACCCCTATGCCAGGGTGGACTTCCGGGATGATCCGGATATAGTATTTCCTCCTGGGGAGGTTTTTGATCACCGAGGTATGTTGAGTTTTGTATGTTTTGATTTATGTTGTGATTTTGATATACCAGTTTATATGTATGATGATAGATACTGATACGATCATGTGTTGGTTGTTTTGTGCATGTGTAGATTTGGCACCTCGTGGGCGTGAGGTGGAGTTCCAGAGAGCGTCGGCTCAACGAGAGCTAGAGAGACCACCGCGTGGAGGGAGACGTCGGCGGGATGAGGCCGTGGGGGCACCAGCAGAGCCTGAGAGACCGGTGAGGAGGCACCGATTTGATGACCCTGGTGCGGGGCCATCACATGCTCCTCTGGCGGTGGCCGGAGGTGATTTTGATGATATACGTCGTCGTTTGGAGACAGTGTTACAGGACATGCCTGAGGGCATGTGGATCCGCATCCAGGACGACGGGTTCCTGGAGCAGTGCATAGGGTTACCGCCACCATGGCGGTCGATCATGCGACGAGCAGCTGTGCTTACCGCCATGACTAGTGGACGTCTGCCGCCAGGGCAGGAGGGTCCTGCAGGTGTTCCACCACCACCGCCTGGGGCAGGTGGGGGTGGGCCACCACCTCCTCCTGAGGGAGGAGCAGCTGGGGGTGCGATAGAGGCACCTTGATGGATGTATATTGTATATCTTTTTGGATTGTATATAGGCTGGTGAGCCGATTTTGTACCGAGGTGTGGCACTGGCCTGCGGGCATATGTGTTTTTTGTATGTAAACATTCAGATGGCCTAATAGGTCTCGATATATATATATGAGTATACATCTTTTTTGAGATCCTGGTGTTGTTTACATATGTTTTTTGTTGATAATGATGATGCGGTCTATCTTATCTATATGTTGTGACAGAATGTATGAGATGTGTTATGTATGTGTAGCTTGATGTGATATATGCCAATCTAACACCATGTTATCTATTTCATCTATTGTTTGATTCAATTGTCTTGGAATATGTGTAAATGTAATGCAATCAAAATGTCGAGATAATAATCTAAACTGCAGGTATTTGCGAAAGAGGCACGGATCGCGTACACGGTAAACATTGTTGAGTTGGAGAACAACTAGTTGAGAGTTGAGGAAGACACTAAGGTGACGAATATGATGACGCTGGGCATCGGCTAGGAGGCCAATGACAACAGTATATTCGGCTTGGTTGTTGGTTGCTGACCCCAAACATATGCTGCTTTCATGTAGCATTTCATGTGAGGGGGTGTATAAAGCCCAAGCCGCCGAAGCGAGATTTTGTGTCCAAAGGATGGTGTCATCGGCGTAACCAATGTGGTAGGTTGGTGAAGGAATCATCTGTCAATAGCACAAAGGATAGTTTAGACGAGAGGGGTGAGAGAAAAAAGATTAAAAACACTAGAAAAAAAAATGACCTAGAGTAGTGTGACTACTTTTAAGCATAAAACTTCTTGAGGTATAACCCGTTGACGGATTCCTTGAGTGAGAGGCCTTTAGGGGAGGCCAGGATGTATGTGCCTTTTGTGAGGCAATGTTGGATGATGTAAGGGCCATGCCAGAGTTTTTCGAATTTTCCGTGGCCAAAGGTATCATGGGCGATATCATAGGCCAAGACGAGGTCGCCTTCTCGGAATGAACGAAGGTTGACATGGCGATCAAAGGTAGATTTGGATCATTTTTTAGCTGCCTCGTTGTTCTGTAATGAAGATCGGAGATCTTCATCCAGTGACTCCAATTTTAGCAAGCGCTGCTCCATTGGAGCAGTGTCAGGTAATAGCTCAATTGCGGTGCGTAAGGTAGGAATTTGGCACTCGATGGGAAGAGTTGACTCGACCCCATGGACTAAATGAAAGGGCATGAAACCTGTAGCGGTCTTTACTGTCGTTCGATAAGCCCATAGCACGTAAAATAACATATGATGCCAATTGGTTTTATGTTTATTAACCATACACTGTAACATGGTCTTGAGGACTTTGTTCACTGCTTCGACCTGTCCATTTGACTGAGGAAAATATGGTGAGGCGAACTCATGAGAGAAGCCTAACCGAGAAGAGAGTTTGACGAAGATATCATTTTCAAAGTGTTTCCCATGGTCGAAAATGAGTTGGTGTGGTACGCCAAAATGGGATATGACGTGGTTAAAGAAGAAACATGCTGCAGTGTCAGCGGTGTTGTTGAAAGTGGGCATAGATTCGGCCCATTTGGTGAAGTAATCAACTGCGACAACAATGTATTTGTAACCATTGCTGGAGGGAGGATTACAAGTCATAAAGTCGATGCCCCATTTACAAAAGGGGCCCGCGGTAATGACAGGGTGAAGGAGAGAGGGGGGTGCTTGGGCTTTTTGGCATAGAGCTGACATTGCTCACATCGTTTCACGGCTTTGTTGGCTGGGTGGATTTGAATTTGGTTATAGCTAGAGAATCTGTCCATAAAGGAGAGAGCCTCGTAACCAGTGCAGTCGTCGATAATCTGATCGATGAAGGGCGTTGGGAAGTTGTCTTTTGGACATGCGTTATTGATATCGCAAAAGTCTGTGCAAACGTGGATAGTGCCCTATTTTTTGTCGACGGGTACAGGGTTGGAAACCCATGAAGTGTAAGCGATGGGATAAATAAACCCGGCCGTACGTAATTTGTCAATTTCGGCTTTGATAGTCGCGGCTTTGGAAGGGTGTAGCGGTCACTGTTTCTGGCGAACTGGTGTGATGTCAGGCCAGGTGTCGATGCGATGTTCGACAATAGATGGGTCAAGACCAGGCATCTCCATGTATGACCAGGCAAAAATGTCCCGGTATTCCTGGAAGAGGGCTTTATATGCGGCAATTTCCTGAGGAGTGCAAGCAGCTCCAATGATGATTTCTTCGATGGCGTCGTTTTTAATGGAAATGTCGATTTTGATGGTGGGGGAAATGTTAGCCATGTTGCCTTCTTCGAACGCATCAGGGGCAGGAATGGGTTTTTTGAACCAATTGATAGGCCCAGATGGGATAAAATCTTTGGTTTCGACCGCGTACACGGGGTTTTTATTAGGAGGCATGAGGGCTTCTTGTGGGAGGAAGAGTGCATGATGATGTAGTGCGTCCCAGGGAGAGTCTGGGCTGTGTAGCTCTTCCATTATTTCCTCGTCGTTTTGGAAACGACGGGAATATAAGGGGTCGTGATGAGTGATATCAGTGCTAGTGTGATTTCCCCCTGCTGGAGAAGCAAGGGGAGGGGTACAAGCAGAGGGTGAGGGTTCGCTCGACATGAACCATATGTTGAAGTACTAAGGAGTACCCATGGTGGTTGGGTGGAGGGTCGTTGTATGAATAGGAGAGTTCGGGGGGTTGCGGGGTAGATCCTCAGCGACGTCATGTAAGAACCATAGAGGTGATGGGAGTGCCTCGGGCTCTGGAGAAATGACATGACGATCCTCGAGTGGTGACGTAATGTCAATTATCGCCTCTATGGGTTGGTGACGCAGGGCCACTTGACGTTGCCTGTAGGCAAGGATCATAGGACATTGGTATGTAAAATGGGCTAGTGAATCGCAGAGAGAGCAAGGGCATCTCATACGTTCATTAACTGAAGTAGTGACATAGCGAATGTCAGTGATGTTTGAAGAGGACGTGGCAGGGCGTGGGTTGTTCTGGAAGTTCTGGCGTACAGTCGCTAACGTCTGCCAAAAACATGGCAGTGTTGGGCAATGGTGAGTGTAATGGCCATATTCTGAACATATAGCACATGAAAATTTAGTCCTCAACCCTTTACTACTGGAAGGGTTGGTGGTAGTGGTACTTGCAGCAGTGACGGGTGGTGGTGGAGTGGGATTGGGGGGAATCAAATTCCATAATTCAGGTAGGGATGGGCAGTTGTTGGTTTGGTGGCCCTCTTTCTCACATAATGCGCAAGGTGGTGGAATGCGCGGAGGAAGTGGAGCTGCGGGCTCCTTCTTCTTTCTCCTGCCCCCAGCTGTAGCAGGGGAGGTAGGGAGTATGGGGGTAGTGGAGGTGGTGGGGGTGAGGACATGAATCGTCATGGGGAGGCCTTCCTGTGGGCGAGGGACTATCTCAGGTGGATGTAAATACCACACTGGGATTGCTAACACCATATTGGGTAGTGTGAGCGTTGCGGCTACCTAGAAATCTTCTACACCGGGTGGTGGGTAAAAGAAGGGAATTTGAGTGAGGGGTCGGGGAACTGTCTCCCAAATGGGACTAGGTCCCTGAGGGGGTGTGGATTCGTGGACTGTGGGGGTCGACGAATGTGCAGGAGGCTCCGCTTGGAGTGGTTCTGCGACTATTGAGACATCAGGAATGATTGAAGCCTCCTGAGGAGGACGAGCATCCTCTGTGTGAGTTTTTTTAGATGTGACGATGCATACTTGATTAGGGGGAAGGAGTGGAGGTGCTCCAAGGCATGTCCCTAATAAGGATGGATCTTTGAAAATTCCAGGACCCATCTCTACGAGTGGGTATGTGTCGTGGTTGGTGTGGATAAGAGTAAGAATGTTATCGAGATTGGCAGATGGGTTTGGCTCATAATGTGAGACTTGGTCGATGGTCACAATCTTTCCATTGTGGGGGAACATGATTGTTCGAAAGACGGAAGATGCCATTGCCTTCATAGCATACATGTAGCTACGTCCGAACAAGATATTGTAATCGAGTGGGGCGTCGATATCAATGAGAATGTTTTTTCCTCTGAGTTCTACGGGGACATTTTGGAAGAGCCCTTCAGGAGACGATGGTCGTCCGTCATAAGCTCTAATGTGATGGCGGAGGGTATGAGTTCCGGGGAACCAAGTTTCTGCCATACTGTTTTGGACATGATGCATGTAGATGCACCCTCGTCGATGATACACCGATGGATGGTGATGTTCCATATTTTTACTGGTATTTGAATAGCGACCAAGGCAGGAAGACGAGGTTCGCAGCTATCAAGGTTAAAGGTGATGAGTCGAGTATCAGCTGGGTCGACTGCCCCTAAGGCGGAAAGTAGATATTTTCGTTGTGTAGGACAAGTCTGGAGGACTTCCAAGACTGACATGGCAGCCGAGGATTGTGCTAAGTCGTCCACCAAGCTATAATTATGAGCTGCCCTAGCCTATGGGTTGTGGACATTCCGGCGCAAGGGGATGCGAGGGATGCGTAGTGGTGGTTCGGCGGAAGGGCGAGGGATCACCAACGGGGGTCCCGTCGGTGTAGGGTTTTTCTCTGGAGAGATAGGAGTAGACTCAGCTGGATACTGACGATTTCGCGTTTGCAGAAGGATTTCTTCCTCACTGGTGAGGAGAATGGTACGCTCTGCTGGATTGTTAGGGTTGTGGTATTGTCCCACCTGAGGTGGGGGACGTTGTGCATCCTGTTGGGTGTTTATCACGCCTTGATGTGGAATAGGATT
>ML825829.1:0-11986 GCA_009831015.1 Picea engelmannii | reverse complement strand
CTAGAAAAAGCATGAAACTATCCTAGATTGAACATGTGGGCATGTGTGGGCCCGTTACAAAACTTTAAACTCTCCTAGTTTTTTGATCTAAGAAAGCAGAAATTCAAACACTATTCTAGATTTGTTGACATGTGGGCATGTATGGGCCCGTTACAAGAATGTGTTTGAAAAAATGAATCTAAGAGGGGTCCCGAAAGGGTCGTTGTCCTCTCCTAAAAGTTTTGAAATTTTGTTAAGGGAGATGAGATTGTTTTCACAATCTCTTTCTGATTCTCAAGATTGCTTGATTGCACAAGAGAAGAGCATACTCAAGGATTTCTACTCCAACTTCGAGTCCCGAATGTGATTTAGATGTGATTAAAATTGATGTGTTTCTTAGATTATAAATCAAAGCAAGCCATCCATGTGGCAAAAGGCAAATAAGGGAAAATGATTTTTATCCACCTAAGTGCTTATGTTTGTTTGACTATCCCCTTTATAAGTTGAGGGGTCTAAGTGGTGCAGTATTTAGAGCATGCATAACATCATTCTTGAGTAGGAAAATGACTTTCCCCACATCCAAAAATCTTACAATGTGAAATTTAGTTTAGATGCGCGGCCTCTAGTGTAGACAGAGGCGCATATGGCGCATGCGCGCTAACAGTATTGAGACCTAAAGCGCATGCGCGCAGAGAGAACGTTGCGCAGGCGCATGCGCGCAAGACGCGCGTCTGTGGAGTGGAATACCCGCGCGCCTATGACAAGTGACCGAGAAAGAAAATCCGGATGGATTTCTCTCAATTCTCCTGCGAATTGACTGGTTAGCAGGTCGGCGGAGGCCGGTTTGTATCCTGCAAGTTAATAAAACCAAAAGGAAAGCAAAATAAACTCAAATGAGGGAGTAATTGATACCTAATCCCCAGTATGGTCGCCAGTCTGTTCACACCCAATTCGTCACCTGGTGAGAAAATCGAGGGTGCTTACATGCCCTGTTGGGTCTTGTAGATCATGACAGCTGTGGAAGGAAGGGTTAGAGGAAACAAAACAAACTACAAGAAAGAATTAAACAAAAATAAACTAAAACTGTGAACATATGGATAAAGAAACAATAAACACAAAAAGACACCGATATCACCAATGGTTTTGAGCTGATCAATTGATGAAACCAGACCACGATGAAGGAAGGGAACTGTGGCTCCTTCTTCCCCCAAAGGAAGGCTCTTGAGGCCCTCACAAACTTGCTTTCCTTACAATGCGAAGAAATGAGACTGATGGTGAAAGAACTCCCAGCACATCCACTCAATGGAGAGGCGAATGGCTCTATGAAATGTTGTCGATGTGTTATCGTCAAAGAAAGATCCCTTGGCAATCTTAGCAGCATAACAATACCTGAAATTCCTTGCGAAAACAATGTTCCATCATGGCTTTTTATAGCAGATCACCGGGCGATTATTTAACCTCTTCAAAGTGTGAAACGGGGCTCTTTAGGGATTCATTAGGTCATTAACCCACCTACCCTGCGGATTCAGCTCGGATTTGGGAGTCAAATCAGATTGGGATTTGGTTCGTAAGTGGTTGAGAGGCCGTCCAATTCAATAAATGCGTCATTTTAGCAGGTGTGCGGGTTTTGTCGTTGACAGCCGCGCATCGTGCGTGCATGCGCGTAGAGTACGTTCTTGTCCTGCGCATGTGTGCGCGCACCAAACTACTGTGAAGCACCCTTGAATTTTTGGTTACTTTGTATAGTTTTTGACCCTTCTGGAATGATGTGAGATTAATTCAATGCCATGAATGACTTCATTGCTGTTTTGACGATGCGGAGTTCTTGTCGCCATGTGTGGACGAAATTTCGGTGATAACAATGAGATATGATGGTCGTGACTTAATCTTGTTGATCTGACGGCTGGGATTTCTCTCGCTTAGATCCTACAGCTGAAAGTTGAATCTGCTTGTTTGTTAGTGTTTCCAACCCGAAATGGGCTCCTTTGAATGTTGTGCTTTGTGCTTAAGGATGATACCTGCACAAACAAAGGACTTGGATGACTTGCTTGTGAGCTTAATCAATGGCAAACAAGATGATCAATAATTGGTCCAAAATCATGATATGTGTTCATTCTTTAAAGAAAATAGAAAAACCTTGAGCCGAGGATCAATCAAGAAAGACACTAAGGAAAACCAGATCACTGATCAAAAAGGGAAATTGACTTTATCAGCCAGAAGGGAGGGAAAAATCCTAGGAATGATGTGCGGAAAAGAGAGAGACGGAGCAGGGGTGCAGAATTGGGTATTCACAATAAACACATACGACCCTTGGCAAATTTATGTGATAACAGTATCCAAGTTCGATCTTTTCATGATGAGGCTTTTGACTGTTGATAATGTCATCCAAAACTTTTGAGTTGTTCTGCATATTTGTTTTATGAAGATCATTTCTTAATGTGACAATCTCTGCTTCCAAATTTTCAATGATCCTATCTCTTTATTCTAGTTGTTCTTTGAGTGCTTCTTCAATTATTTTATCTTCTTCTATTTGAACCTTCAAATTTGTGATCATTTGTTCTAGTTCTCGAGTGTCTTGTTTCTTGTCTAGTTCCACTTGTATTTTCTTGTTTTTCTTTTTTCTCTTCTTATAACTTCTATGGTAGTCAACAATTATTCTCGGTAGTCAAATTTTGCCTCTTCATATTCTTCTTCGATGTATTCTTTATCACAATCTTCTACTACCATGAATAGAACTCTCTATGTCTCACTATCACTGACTTCATCTTCATCTGATAAGGAGATGTCTTGTTTGGTGCATAAGCTTTTCTTGAAAGCTTTCTTTATGGTTCTTTTTCCTTTATATGTTTGTTTGTTATTTGAGTAATCTTCATCATTCCTCTTATTTTTCTTATGAGGAAATGTGTTAGCAAAATGACCAATACCATCACAATTAAAGCAAATCAATGGAAGATTACCTTTATATCCATCGTCAGTTCCCTTATTCAATCTTCTAACAAAGTTGTCTATTTCTTCATCATCTTCTGAGATGTCACTGTTGCTGCTATGTTCTTTTTCTTTTTGTTTTCCCTTTTGCTTTAACCTTTTGGATTCTTTGGAAGTTGCTTCTTTTATATCTGTATTTTCCTGTTCAGTTCTCATTTCATATGCTATGAAGATTCCATGTAGTTCCTCCATGCTTATTGAGTCTAGATCTTTTCTTTCTTCTAGTGCTAATATCTTAGGATCAAATCTCATAGGAAGAGATCTTAGTACCTTTTGAGAAATTAAAGATTCTTTAATTTCTTCTCCCAATACTATGATTTCATTTACTGTTTCATCGACTCGTAAGAATTAAAATGCAATATTATCATCTTCCTTCATCTTTAGTTGTTCGAACTGACCAATGTAAGTTTGAAGCTTTGTTGCTTTGACTTTTGAATCTCCTTAATAAATATTTTGAATCTTGTCCCAAATCTCTTTAGAGGATTTACAATGTATAACTTTGGTGTATACCGATTCACAAAGACCATTCAGAATTTCATTTGTGTCTTTGGAATTATTTTGACCCAGTTTTATTTCTCTTTCATTTGTCGACGAGACTATTGGTTCTTTATATCCATCTACAACTGATTGCCAAATTTCAAATCCCTGTGCATGTATATATGTTTTCATCCTTCTGCTCCAAAATGCATACTTACGTCCATCAAATTGTGGTATTCCATTTTTATACATATTGTTTCTCTCCATGATCTACCTTTTAGTGGTTAAACTGATTTCTGAAGGAACCTGCTCTAATACCAATTGTTGGATTACTAAGAGGGGGGTGAATCAGTAATAGAGCAACTTAATCCTTGTTCACCATAAAATGCAAGTGTTATATCAATTTAGCATTATCATCCTATAGTTGCAGACTAAATAAACAATGAACAAATGAGAAATCATACACAGTACACCAATGTTTTACGTGGAAACCCAAAGTGGGAGAAAACTACATAATGTTTTTTCTTATATGTCTTTACGAATTACATTCATTGGAAGCACCAACTTCCTTTGTTTTATGGATGCAACTGGAAGGAGTCTCAAATCCACTAGTTTCTCAGGCTACAACCTAAGGGAAGCTCCAACTCACTAATTCTCTGGCTATAACTAGAAGGAGGCTACAACCCCCTATGTTCTCTTGCTACAACCAGAAGGTGGCTACAACCACCTGCCCTTGCCCCATCCAACCGCCCTGGAATATAAGTACCAAATGTAGAAACTGGATATGTCACTGAGAAACCTATCACTATATACTCATCAACCAATTTGATCTGATCACATATACCTCAAATTTAGAAACTGAATATGTCATTGTATACTCATAAACCAATATGATCTAATCACATATACCTGAAATGTAGAAACTGAATATGTGACTGAGAAACCTATCATTGTATACTCATCAACCAATCTGATCTGATCACATATACCTCAAACACTATACCGCAAGTCTGTACCTCAAACCATGTGCTAGAACCTCACTGTTATACAACCTCTATTTGTACCAATAACGTTAGCAACATACCTCAACCACAAGCCCTTTTTTTTCTTGTACAGTTATGTTGCCATGATTTTGCTCCTGCGAATCCACTGTCACAATTTTTCTACTGCACTTTTCCTACTGCACTGTTTATGCCACAATTTTCCTGCTGCACTTTTACTGCTGCAATTTTTCTGCCATACTTTTTCTTCCGCACTTTTCCTGCCGCACTTTTTCTGCTGCAATTTTTCTCTATCAATAATACCTTCCCAAATAACCTTTCAACAAAATAGATATTCAATGATATTCAAGTTTGTTTTGAATGAGAGACCCTTGCCTCTTATTTATACTTTTATGTACCTTCCTCAAGGGGTTACCTTCTAACCATCTTAACCCACTTTCCTTATTTTAGGGTTAACCCACTTATAACCACATGTCCACTTAACTTAACCAGTTTCCATAATTAGTAAGTTCTCCATTAACTTTGTTATTTGAATAATTTATTTTTCATCCTCTTTGACTTATAGTACACTCAACACTTCACTTTATTATTTAAATAATTTCTTCTTTGCAAAGAATTTGACTACTTTGACTTTTTGGGGCTTCTAGATGACTTATGAGGGTTCTCCAACTTCACATGGTCGTAACTCTCTAACCATGAGGAGTTATGTGATGTTACACATACCACCAGAAATTGCATGAGATGTACTATCCATCTAGAATATTTTAACCTGCAAATATATCAAAACTCATACCATTATCCATCAAACAAATTTGGATCCATTACCCAAGACTTTGTGCTACCAGACTTTCTTCAAGGGTTGGCATCAATGAAAACCAACCTAATTAATCAAAAATTGAATGGTAGTGACTAGTAGAATTTCAAGTAACTCATGAAGCAGTTGAATGGTTAAGCTAGAGTTTAGAGCTTCATGACTCATTCAATATTGAGAGTAGTTTTAGTTAATAATTGTTTTTTCTTTTTCCTAGGGAGTAGTTGGTAAAGTCTTTGGATCCATCCTTCTAAAGAATCCATGATATTTGTTGTATTTAACTAGATCCCATATATCAAATAAGGGGTTTGAACTTATGCTCTCTTTCCAATTAGATTGTAATAGAGGATTTGAAGCCTGGAAAAGTAATGTAGTTTATGCATTTTCTATTAATAAAATGTCTATTATACCACAAGTGATGTATGTTTTGTTCAAGGTTTCATTAGTCATCCTTAAGAAAGGGCCCACTCAAAGGATATGACAAATGAAACCCCTTTTTAATACACAATAAATTATGTTTTTTTGGGGGGGTTGTTATATTCTTTGCAGTGAAAGAAATCATTTGATTGTCTAGTTGAGGTGGATCAAATGGGTTATGAATCGTCTGATGAGTCAAGTTGAGTTGATGTTCAAGTTGAAGGTTGAAGTGTTTGACCAGGAAAGTGGAAATTCAAAGTGGTCAACCGAGAAGGTCAAAAGGTCAACTGACAAGAGGTCTACAAGAGGTCGAGTGGCAGCTGACTGGAGACCAACTAGAGGTTGATTGGGTAGTCATATGGTATCCAATTGGTAGTTGACTTTAAATGAATCTCGAGATTTGTGGGATTACAACTGAACATCTACATGGATATGTAACCATTTTTGGGTGCCATGATTTATGGTTTTTCATTTTGTAAAGGATACAAATAAGGTGCATTGCAATTATAATAAGTTGATGTTTCTAGTAGAAATGTGATCATGTAGATGTAAGTCGAATTGGTTGTAGGGTTTTTCTTGTGTAAAGAAATAGAGTAGGATGAAAATTGTGTCTTAGGTGTAGAACAAGGTCAATCATGTAACTCTTTATTCTATGAATGAATAAGACAATAAGAGAGAAATAAACTCAAGGAATTCTTTTTTTCTTGGTTAAGGGTTTCCAGGGTAAAATATTTATGTATTGTGTGCGGTTGTCATTTATTTCTTGCTCAAATATGTCTTATCTTTCTCGGTTGGTTTAATGTGAGGATCATTTTCTCTACATGTGGTATCAAAGAAGGGTTAAGTATATATTGGATATGAGCTTAGCCTAGGTCTAGTGTGAGTTGTAAGTCAATGATATTTAAACTTGTGCTTGAAAAAATGGCAAGCAATTCAAGGATAGAGATTGAAAAATTCAATGGAAATAATTTTAATATTTGGAAGCTTAAGATGGAATATCTCAGTGTAGATTTAGAATAGTGGGAAGATGTGAGTCCGAAAACCATTATGATGGGTATGTCGAGGGAATAATGGGATAAAATCAAGAGATGGGAAAGGAGTACGATTCTCCTTTGTCTTGTAGATTCAGTATTGTTGAATGTATTGGGTGAAGACTATGTAAAGAAATTGTGGACAAGTTGTGAAACTTGTACTAGTTGAAATACCTAGTAAACAAGTTGTTTTGAAGAAACTATGCATTATGAGGATGAGTGATGGGAGATCTATAATAGAGCATCTAAATTCTTTCAATACTATAATAATTTAGTTATTGTCTGTGGATATTAAAATTATCAAGGAGGAGAAATGTATTATCCTATTGTGTTTTTTTCCAGACTCTTGGGATAGCTTAGTCATGGCTATATGGAGTAATTTGACCACATTAATGCTTCAATACATGGTTGCATCTATGGTGTCATAACAAATCAGATGAAAGAACATGGAAGGATTGACCAAGGATTCCTTGATATTGAGAGGTCGAACAATTGACTTAAATAAAGGAAAATTATTTGGTAGAAAGTCTAATTCAAAGGGTAGATCTCAATCCCTAGTTTAGTCGATGAAAATATGTTGGAAATATGGTAAATTTGGGAACTACAAGAGATACTGCAAGTCGAAGGTGACTGATATTAGTCCAAGATCCGATAAGAATCATTTGACTAAGAGAAACACTACTCCGGATAAATGGGGCAATGTGTATTTGGCATTGACCAGTACATAATCAGATCATGATGTTTGGTTGATCAACTCAGGTGCATACTTTTATATGGAACCCCACAAAGAATCGTTCTATGAATATGAGAGATATGAAGTGGGAGATATTTTCTTGGGGGATGATGTTGGGTATGTGTTATATTATTTGCATGACTAGCTCTAGTGTCTATTATGTTGCATTGGGCATGTAGGGGGGTTTGAGAAAAAGAATCCTCACGAAATGTGTCACATGTTTTCCTTGATTTTCGTGTCGCCTCGATTTTCATGTCCATTGTTGGGAGGTTTTTTGAAAAATGGTTTTTTCCAATGGTTTTCTATTTTCGGTTAAGGAATTAGGTTTGTTGACTAATCCAGGTCATTGGGTTAGGGTTTTGGATTCCGCTGACTCCTATATGTATATTGTATTGTAAACAATGTATCACTATGAATGAATATAGAATATCCTAGTTTTCCCAGTTTGAGTTTCCAAGGGAAAAATATCTATGTAATGTGTGTATTTTTCATTGTATATTTTTTGTTCTTTTATTGAAAATATGTTTGCAGTAAAATATTATACAAGGTTAAAATCTACATCTGGTATGAGAGCTTTGTCGTCTTCAAGGGGACACCTTTGTGGTCAAGGGTTTGGTTCAAGACTGTGATAATCCTTGTTACAGTGAGAGATCTGTGGTATTGATTTTTCAGGTGAAAATAAATGGCGAGCAGTTCGAAAATGGATATCGAGAAGTTTAATGGGAAAAGTTTTGAGTTGTGGAATCTCAATATGGAATATATTTTGGTGAAAAAAGATCAGTGGATCATGGTGGATCTATGTACTGCACCTACATGAACTTCAACAGATGACTAGAAAAAGTTGGATAAGAAGGAGAAGAGCACAATCTGACTGTGTCTCTCAGATTTAGTATTACTGAATGTGTCAGAGGAAGATACAACCAAAGATTTATGGGATAAGTTGGGGATGTTGTATCAGTATAAGTCCCTAGTAAATAAACTATTCCTGAGAAATAATTTGTATAGCCCGAGGATGAGAGATGGAGACTTGGTGGAATAGCATTTGAATGCATTCAATACTACGATAAGTAAATTAGTATATGTTGAGATTAAAATTTCATATGAAGATAAGTGTATCAATTTACTGTGATCTTTACTAGACTCATGGGATAGTCTGGTTGTGGCCAAAGATATTAATACCACTGCCTTGAAGTTTGATGAAGTGGTCTCATCCTTGTTGTTGTAGGAGATGAGATAGAAGAACATGGAATGAAAGAGCACAAGTCCTCAAGTGGGAGATCTAAGTCTAAGGGAAGATCTAATTCTCTCAGAAAGTTTGTAAAGGTATGATGGAGATGTGGAAAAGAAGGGCACTACAAGAAGCAATGTAGATCCAAAGTTGAGAAAAAGAATGGATCTAAAGAGTCTCCTTCTACGGAAGAAAAAACCTCCAAGGAAGAAGGAGAGGATGTGTACTTGGCTTATTCAAGCACACATCCATATCATAAGGCATGGTTGGGTGACTCGGGTGCATCGTTTCATATGACTCCCCACAGGGAGTGGTTCTATGAATATGAAAGGTATGATGGAGATAATGTTTTATTAGGTGATGAATCGACAACAAGAATCATAGGTCAAGGAAATGTCAAGTTGAGGCTCATAGATGGAAGTATTTGAACACTAACTGGTGAAGAAGGAATTTTACAACTAGTTCACAGTGATGTGCTTGTACCTGTGTCGATTCCATCATTGGGAAAATCTATGTACTATGTCTCATTTATAGATAAATTCTATAGGAATACTTGGATATATTTCCTTAGGAATAAATATGAATTCCTTGATATGTTTAAAGAGTTTAAGTCTCTTGTTGAGAATCAAACAGAGAAATGAATTAAGGTGTTGAGGATAGATAATGGAAAAGATTTCTGCAGGAAGCAATTTGAATAATTCTGTAAGAAGTGTGGTATAGCAAGGAAAGAGACTACTCCATATAAACCTCAATAGAATGGAGTTGAAGAAAGGATGAAAAATACGTTGATGGAAAAATAAAGGTGCATGCTCAGTGGTGTCGGGTTAGGGAAAGAATTATGGGCAGAGGCAGTGGGCACTACATGTTACTTGGTCAACAAATCACCCTCATCGGCACTGGATGATAAGGCTCCATAAGAGGTAAGGGTTGGTAAGAAATATTCTCTCACACATCTCAAGGTATTTGGATGTGAGGCCTATGTTCATGTTCCAAAGGAAACCAAGAGTAAGCTAGATAAGAAGGATGAAAAGTGTATATTTATTGGGTATAAAGATGGTCTCAAAGGTTATAATATTTGGAACCTAGAAAATAAGAAGGTTGTGCATAGCTGAGATGTGGTATTTAGAGAAATGAAGGATGTTTTTAAATAGGAAGTCCTACTAAGTAAGGAAGAACCAGAGAAAATAGAGTTTGATTTAAAGGATGATGAATCAAGCTCTACATAAGAACAAGAATCAGAAGAAGAAGATCATCATACTCTTGTATTGAGGAGATCGGTTTGAGAAAGAAGGCTACCAGAAAGGTATACTCCATATGATTTCCATTCAAATTTTTCTTTTTCTATTACTTATGATGATCCTAGAACTATCAGGGAGGTATTGGATTCAGAAGATGGAAATCTCTAGAAAAAGGCCATGGATGAAGAAATGACATCCTTGGATAAGAATGAGGCTTGGTATCTAGTGGAGTTGTCGAATGGAAGAAATCCCATTGGTAAAAAATGGGTATTTAAAAAGAAGTTGAATGCAGAAGGAGAAATACAAAGCTCGATTAGTAGCAAAGGGTTATTCCCAAGTTGATGGAATTGATTTTTGTGATATTGTTTCTCCTGTTTCCAAGTTAACTTCTGTAAGATTTTTGTTATTTGTTGTTGTTGCATTTGATTTTGAAGTAGAACAAATGGATGTGAATAAAACATTCCTACATGGTATTATGAGGGAAATCCCATTACAGACTAGAAAATAGGGTTATCTTATGCATGAAGATATGGCCAAAAGAAATCTACTTTCTACCTTCGTCTCCTGACTTAAACCCCATTCCTTTTCAGAAAATACATGATTAGACCAACATACCTTGTTCTGGATGTTCGATGTTGATCCCCCTTCACGCTTGATCACTTGTTGGCAGCTATCCTCTCAAGATTGACCTGCGTACAAAACAAGCAACAAACTACACATGCATTTTACCTATAGACTAATGTGTTAGAGATTCAAACATATATTTACTAAACTATGAAGAATTCATATAGTGGGATGGGAAAAGAATTGATTTATTATTAACTTTAATGAATCAACTTACAATGTTGAGACCGACCACTACTCCACGAATCCTGATCCTGGGCTCCTCTTCAATGTCCTCCAACTTCTTTGCTTTGTATCTCTTCTTGCACAAGGATGGCTAAAGGGTTGGGACAATAGGAATATGCAATTGGGCAGAGTTTCTTTACTCTCTTTTCTCCCTTTTTCCAAATGGGACCCCTAGCCCTTCTTTTATAGGCTAGAAGAAGCTAGGTATTTGGACAAACCCTCGACCATGCATGGTCAGGAGTTTCATTTAACTCACCCAAAGCTCCGTGTTCCATCAAAAACTTTCCTTTTTTCGTGCTTTTTTCGGTCCAAGCGGGATGTTTTAGGTCAGCTATCGTGTACACATGTTCAATAATGGAGTAGGGCACATGGGCCCTTATAAAAGAGGTTTTTTAAAGAGTTGTTCAACGGTGCTTTGGCAAAGAAGGGATCTGAGATGGCCTGATGCCAGGTAAGCATGTATGGTGCAAATTAGGGTTATACCACATGGGGATATTAAAGAAGAAATATATATGAAGCAACCAAAAGGATTTGCTGTGAAGGGAAAGAAGGAGTTGGTGTGCAACATGAAAAAGTCCTTGTATGGTTTAAAACAATCACCAAGGATGTGGTATCAGAAATTTGATACTTATATGTTGGGACTTGGCTTCAGAAGAAGAAAAGAAGAGAAATGTGTGTATTTTAAATTAATTGGTGATGATTTGAGTTATTTGGTCTTGCATGTGGATGACATGTTGTTGATAGGAAACAACAAGGAGATTTTCCAAGATGTGAAAACTCAGTTTTCCTCTAAATTTGACATGAAGGATCTCGGTGCTTCAAAATTCATTTTGGGCATGGAAATTAAAAGAGATTGGAAAAAGAGGAAACTCTGGTTAAATCAGAGAAAATATGTCGAGACAATATTACAGAGGCTTAATATGCAGGAATGTAAACCGGTCAAGGTCCCTATTCTTGTTGGTGTAAAGTTATTTGTGGATCAATGTCCCAAGACACAAGAAGAGGAGGAGGACATGTCTCATGTTCCATATGCGAGTGCATTTGGCAGTTTGATGTATGAAATAGTTTGTACTAGATCGTACATTGCCCATGCAGTGGGAATTTTTAGCAGGTATATGTCAAAACTAGGGAAGGGGCATTGGACAACATTAAAATGTGTTTTCATGTATTTTCTTGGAACTACTAGCTATGGATTGTGCTACCAAGGAAGACCAGGATTGGATAGAGTGTTGGACAT
>ML825828.1:53377-64660 GCA_009831015.1 Picea engelmannii | reverse complement strand
TACCTTTACTTATATTAGACTTGACCTGTCAACAGAAGTGTCTATTGGAACAACAGGGCCGACCTCTCTATCTCATAATATAATTAATATTAACCAGATTAATTATATTTTACATTAATTATCAATCACATTAAGGTGGGGCCGACCTGTACCCTTTACATTACAATTAGGGTTATAGGAAGGTCTGACTCTTGAACAATATAGCAAGGGATATCATACACCCACTAGTGCCCAACCACTAGGGGAGGGATGTCCATATCTCTAGCTCATTGCATTACACAGAAGAACCACTTCTTCACTAGTGATCAACCACTAGGATCACATTCACCTGTGCTCATCCACAAGCATGTCCACTCAACAGATATTCTTCCCCATTGCATTACACAGGAGAGTCATCTGGACTTTCTCATCAACTCTCTGCTAAGAGGAGGCTAATACATCATCTTCATTTTTGTCTCATGATGATGCACCCAACACTTTGGGATTTCACACGTTCACCTTGTGCTCAGCCACATGCACGTCCAACTTTGCAGATCTCCTTTCTCATTGCATTACACAGGAGAATCATCTGGATTTCTTCTCAACTCTCTGTAAGGAGGAGGCCATCTCTACGTTCCAGCTCTGTCTCATATAGGAACCACACACCCCTCTCAGGGGCTCTCTCTCAGGTTTGTGTCCTAGAGAATGTCTCACATAGTTGCAATCATCAACATATCACTCCTAGGATTTGAATCAAGATAAGGTCATAATTATGAAGAACAAGGCCAAAATTATGCCAAAGTTGGTTGGCACTTCCACAAACTTCCTCCATCCAAATATCAATAAGGATGAAGTAATCATTATTTTCATCATGGGAATATGTCAACCCATAGATATCACTTATTGAAACACTAAGGAGAAGGGAATTTGAAGGCGGCTCCAACTGAAAACTGTATGAATATTGTTGACTTTCCATGTCAATTTCAATCAAAGGCAAGGAAAGAGAAAGAGAACACTCATGAGTCAAAGCTTGGATTTCTAGTACACAAGGTAAGGAATTATTTATATCTATGATAACCCCTAGACCACTTATCCTTTCCAAAAGAGGGGAATAATTCACTTTGATTTCTTCAAGACTTGAACCATCATATTTTTCATCAAAATTTTCTAAGTTAAACTCTGTATAATGTCCAAGTTTAGCAATCTCATTTTCACCCTCATAGTTGGTATCATAAATGGGATCCCCTTCAAAGTAAAAAAAAAAAAAAATGTTTCCCATTTATGTCCTTTAACATGGAAAAGGTCATCAATGTTTCTAACATTGAGGGAAAATCCAATGATCCTTCTGCAAAATCTACCCTTTCAGAATTATCAAATGATGGATTACATGGTTCAAAATTCTAATAAGGGGTGTGACTCATCAAACCAATATCTTCATATGGATCGGGAAAAATAATTTGGTTGTTCTCACCCTCTAGAATTTCATCAAGATTCTCTTCATCATTAGATTCACAAAGGTGTCCTTGTTCTTCTTCACTCATGCAATTTTCATATGTTTGGTTCTCACTATGGTTGTATTCTACATGAAGTGATTCTTCCTCAATGTGATTATCAAATGATTAGTCTTTTATATGAGATGAAATATGTAACTCTTCTTCATATCCTTGATTTTTAATGGGATTGTAAGGTGATTCTTGTTCTTCAAAAATATGATGAGAAGATACTTCATATGTGTTTCCTTCACTCGCTTGATTTTCGATGGTGGATGCCTCTTCATCACGCCTTTTATCTTCAATGGGGGATGCAACAAAATCTTCTTCTTGTGTAGGAACAACATGGTATGTTCAATAAATTCTTCATATTCTTTGGCTTCATGGTGAGGTGCCCAATGTCTAATAAATATCCTGAAAAAGACCTAAAATGCAGTGATGGGTTTCTCACCAAGCTCTTGGAACCACTTTTTTGCCTTGTTTTTCAAAGTACATATAAATGTATGCATCACAACATATTCATAAATAATGTGAAATTAATTCATAACCTTGATGAAGGAGACAATGTGTGAAAGGGTTGACTCACTATACCCATGAAACAAATCAAGAGCATCAAGCAAATCATCTGTAAACCTTCATGTGGAGCTCCCAGAATGTTTGAACAAGTAAGTGAAGCACAAATCAAATCCCTGGCCTCTATTATTTCCATATTTCAATCCTTAAAAATTACAAAAGTAACTTCAATCCTTTACCAAAATGGGATAGAATGGAGTCACCAAAGTGAAATTGATGCCTTCAATTGTTGCTTTCTTCACCCTACAAACAACAAGTCTTAAAGGTATACAAAGGAAAAAGGATTATTCCCCTCAATGGAGTCATCAGATGAGATTAAATGTTGATTATCAATTTATCTAATGCTCATCAAATTGAATCTTGAGATTCTTAACTTGGGAAATGGAATTTGTCCTTGCTAACAACGCCAAAATGTTACCGCTCAAACTCTCAGCTAGGAAAAAAAATTGTGGAAAAATCCTAACCTCAATGGGAAAGCCTAGATGCAACTCTTAGGCAAGCCACCCAATGTCACCTTAGTGGCCTTGCCCCACACTTTAGACTATGAAATGAGGTTTCCTATCCTAGAGGGGAATTCCTATGGTCAATCAACCTAAACTTGTTGTAGAAGCATGAGTATCAATTAACTTAGATTTATTAAGTATTATCAACCAAACAACCAAATTTTCTTTAGGATATGAAAATTGAAATATGTGAAGTGTTTGGTTGATTAAAGATCATGAATTTAACACAAGTTCCAAATAAAATGTGAGTTAAACATGTACTTGAGTATGAAAGCACTAAAAATGACTCAAATGAATATGCCGATATTAAATTACCAAGTATGATCAAAGTTCACCAAATGATATATTCACCATGTACCATCATCCAACAAAATTACTCAAATGCTGCAATAACATCAATGATCTGATTTAAGAGATTGTGACATCCACCAAGTTACTTGTGATTGCAAGTTATCATAACCACTTATAAATAAAATTTAAAGATCTATCCATCATTATTAAGTATCTCAGGAGGACCCAATGTAAGAATGCTTAAGAACTTGGAAAAATATCATCCGTTAACATTGTTATATTGTCCCATAGAGTATGCTAGCCGTCCCCAATAAATTATTAAAAGCCCCACTTGTGAAATGTTGTCAATGTTATAGTGTTATTATCCATAGATTATCAACAAAGGAGACTTACAATGTGGCACGTTAAGATTAAGTTATGGCATTCAGATGCAAGAGTGGTGAATTAGCCCAAGTTCAATCTGTTTGTGAAACTTCTATAGCAGCCAATTTAGAACAACAAGGATTGTCCAAGTAAAACCAATGCGTGTGTCAATTTTTTTATGCACAAGTATTATACCAACAATGGTGTATGTAAAGTTTTAGAATGCAAGAGCCATAACATGAAATTGCTAGCCATAAATGATATTAAATATATTTGTCATCAACTTGACCTATCATAATAGGTAATAAAACATGAATGAAGTGAAATCCTTCGGTGAATATATCAAACCCTTAAACCCTTAAACAGTGTTACTTTCCATCAGATGCAAAATAGAGTTTGAGTAAGTTATACCCAATTGAAATTGATGTTACAAAATCAGATCTCACACCATAGAAAATTCCAGGAAGAAACATCGTCGATCAAAGTGAGTTGTTGATCATTCTGATTTAATGAATCGATTCAGTATATAGGGTAACAAACCAGCTGACAACATTAACATTTGAAGTGAATTGTTTGACTTTATTCACAGGTTGTTTGGTTTCTTAATGCACCGATCTAATATATTTTTGGTCTTAAAGTACAGAGAAAAGTGAATTATTCAAGATCTTAAGCGCCAAAAATATCAACCAACTGTTAAACCCTCAATGCATCAATAACCAACAAATAAAATGAAACATCAGTGAGGCGTTACGCCTTTAAAGCAAAATCGTCGAGCAGTCTAAAGTGTTAGTTATATCCTTAAGGATGTTTGGAACAAAATTCAATGTAAATCATCCATGATTAGTACATTCCAGCAAGAGGAATAACAAGATAACTTCAGATCGTTTGATGGTTTATACCACAAGTGAAACGCTCAAGAAGAAGAATGCCAAATATTCTGAACCAGCTCTTAAAACCCTTTGAAGAATTACTAAACCAGCAAGATGAAATTGCATTTAGTATAAATTATTTAGTCCCATTAAGCAAGTCGTTGGGGTCCCTTATGCATCAATTTGGTGCTTGAGACAAATTAGAGTGTAAGTATATCAAAGCATTCAATGAAACAACTCCAAAACCAGTCACTAAACCTTAACTGATAATTTCCATCACTTAATGCATCAAGTAGAATAATAACTCATGAAGCATCATTTTAGTCTACTTAACCATATATTGGATAAATACACAAAGATTAGGAATTAAACCATTAGTTATAAGAGACAACGCAAATCATTTTAAAGATCAAGCATGAAAAGTAGGGAGGTTTGCACAATTAAAGTTCAAGTCTAATTAAATTCATAAGTTAAGCTCAAGAGTCTTGAATCATGCAACCTATATCTTAGGAATATAAACTTTAAACCCTACTTTGTTATAATAATAAAATGGAAAGGAATTTTTAAAAGTTTGGGTTGAAGATATGAAAAGAGTAGACCAGTAAATACCTTACTTGGGCTACGGAGTCACTTTCCTAGCTTATGTGTTGTTCATGCATCCTATGTATTGAAGTTACATGCACCATTAAAAGATTGCCCCGTGAGCATCGAATCATAGATACTTCACATTCGCAAATTTGGTTGGGGAGGTTGGTCCTATGAGAATCCAACCTAAGTAGTACAAAGTGAACTCTAAACTTAGTCTAGTGTAAGAGGGTAGAACCCTAGGATGTCCACACTCAATCCAAAAGAAGTCTAATCCTAAATGATCACAAGGAACAAGTCAAGTAGAATTGTACCTTAATTTCTTTCTCAATGTGGCATGGTGCCCTTCTATGATCTTGCAATATCACCTCCCTTCGACATACCTGGAAATAACAAATATCTTCCACTATACCCTTGAACAAACACTAAAGAATAGACAAGATTACACAATAGCTTTTGCAAAGTAAGACTATCTTCTTCCAATTATTCTCCAACAAATACAAATGAGGAGGAGCCCTTCTTATATAGATAAGGTGCCTCATGAAAGCATGGGTGAATACCATGTGCTAGATACAAAACCATGAGATAATACAACATGCTCATATAAAACCATGGGAAAATATGAGTTCCCTCAAAACTATCAACAAAAACCTGATGTGCAAGAGCACCCTCTATAAAATGTTCAATCATCAAGAAACAATCACATGTGTGGTCCATAAGATCTCATGAATAAGTGCTTCCTCCCCAAAAATGTGCTAACAATCTCCAAGAATCATGGGCATGGTCAATAGGAGGCATAGGAACAAGGGAACCCCCTCAACAAACTCCATGAAGCAAGGGACGATAAATCTCAAGGTAAAGTGTGCCTCAATAAGGGTGACATAATGTAGCATGTGTGACATCATAAAGTGGGGTTCTCCATCAATAAGTATCACATGTGGCATCATAAACAATGTGCTCCTTCAATAAGAGGACAAATGGATTCATGACCAACTCATAACAATCTGAAGCAACTTGTAACCACCTCATAGCTTGCCCAACAACCTCACACGTGTGGTTAACAAGGCACTATAAGCCACACATGTGGAAATATGTCCAAGAAGAAAAGTGCGCCCTCGTGGAGTGGTCCATGTGGCACATGATAATGATGTTGAGTCACTGTCATTGTCCAATGCATTGTCATTGATCTCAATGTAGTGACACATCCCAATGAAGTACACGAATCCCAATGAAAATGGCATGGATCCTAATGTAGATATATATAATTGTATATAGGTACACAAATCCCAAGGCAATAACATGGATCCCAATTCAATATCATGGATCGCAAGGTGAGTACATGAATATTGAGACATGGTACATAGATCCCAAAGCATATATGACACTTTTGATGCATGTACATGGATCCCAATGCAAGGCATCCACTTGTAGTGGTGGGTATAACCCCTTTACAAGTCATTATGTGAATGCCTATGACTAATTTCCTCTAGCAACATCATAACATAAGTTAATTTTAAGATTTTTCTAAGTTTTACCATGGGGGGGGGTGGGGGGCGGACCTTAACCCTTATTACATGGCACAAAGCCTAATACAAGAGGTATTTCTTAGATCACTAAGTTAGAGGTAGGTAATGTGATGGATAACTTATGGAAAGGGGAAAGGTAAACTTCATGCATTGACCCTAAAGTCGTGTATGATAATGTGAAGGTCTTTATCTTGTCCAACTAGCTTTCAAGAGCTAGGAATCTTCATTAATTCCATGTGTATGTCTTTAAGAGGGAGCTTTCTATCTTAGAGTTACCATCTTGGCACTTTATTTTACTACCCTTTAACATTTTCCTTGATTCCTTAGTCCTTTATTTAGATATGCATTATTAAGCATAGGATTTAGGGGTAAGGGCCTTTTAGCTCTAAGGTGGCATAGCTTTAGCATTATTATTTTTTTTACTTTAAATTTTTTCATGCTCTTCATCTCTAGCCTTTTGGAGTTTATTTGACTTAAGCTTATATATGGGTCTTCATTTTCTTAGCTAGACCTTGTTGAATGACACATGATAGGTCAAACATGAGCGAGAGTAAGTTTTTATGAATGGGATGGAAGTGAATGAGAATTGTGTATGGTTAGGGATATGAGACACGCTACATTAACCATATCTCTAGTAGTATGACTTGATCCAAGATCTGAAAACACTTATCTAAAGGATAATTATGCCCCCCATGGTATGATGAGGAAAATAGTAAAATTGTTAATGTTATGAAGTGTTATTAGATCACACTTTAGTATTTACCACGTTCATAACTAGCTTATAAGTTATAACACCATGTATAAGTATCAAACCCATAGACGATAACATAGGATAGAAACTGAAGTGAACATGCCAAACCAAAGTACCATGACCATGTCCAATGAAAGCATAGTGTATCAAATGCTAGTGCATGTGTCATCTAAGGTGTTAGAGAGAGGAGATGATATACCATGGCTAAGTGATCTGAAAGAACTGAGGAATTCATTGAACTAAGACCATCATACATCTAAAGGAGAACATGAAGAAAAGACTAAGTTAGAATAAATGATCAAGAGAGCTCATGTAGGCTAGAACACCACACCCCTGAGAGGGTGGATCTAGAAGTAGTTACCCCTGAAGGGGAAACAGTGACATTGCCAAAGTTTTTGTTTCTATCACATATCATTTTCCAAATTTTGTTTTCTTATGTGTCAAACTCCACAATTCTTTTTGAATGAGTGGTTATGTCTAATGATGACTCTCGAATGATTTTTCTTATAACCCCTACTTCCATTTCCCAAATATTAATGCTTCTTGAAAATGCCACACCTTTGAATGATGAAACCTCATCTATAGAGTTCAAAACCCTAACCTTGCTTCAAGTAAAATATCTTTTGATTCATTAACTACCAAAATAAGCTACCTTTCCCAAGATTATCCTTCCTTTTCAAGCTTATATTTTCCTTAACCTTCAAGAGAGTTAATTTCAATGATGTGCATCGTATTATGGTATGACAGTGATAATACTATGGATGAGGTAATCCTAGGAATGATGGAGAAAGTTTTCCACCATTAAAATCACTTCCCAAGAGATATGATTATGCCAAATAGATTTTTGGTGTCATTCATAACCAAATCATCCAATTTTCCTCATTTAGATGTTTCAAATATTAATCTTATCTAATATACCTATTGCTATATTTCCACTCACCCAATTTTGATCATCTAGATATGAATAAACTCAATCAACAATCAAATCCACATATAGTAACAAAATTGACACATGTTGTGAGGAAGCATGCCTAGAATGAAATCTTCAAAACTTTTGATGATAAGTTTATGTTTACAACCCACATAATATCCCATGGTGATGACCCATAGTATTTCCAGAATGTAAAACAAATATTTATTTGAGTCTGCATTCTAGAGTAAGAGATTGGTATATCTTTGAAATTCATATTATCATTAGAATTCATGGAGTAGAGGCAAACCATTTCTTCTACAAGTGTTTCTAATTCCTAGGATATTTTCTTTAGAGAGTATCAAGAAAAGACTAAATTTTGATCAGATACATTTTTCCTCAAGAAACCAAAAGACTTATTTTACTTCGTCTGTTGAGTTGTTCTCTTTTATAGTAAAAAATAAATCAGCATTATCCATTGTTGAGAAAATGTTAGAACCCTTGAATTTTGAAGTAGGTAAAGCATGGAAGTATGATCATCATCATATAATTTCTAGTCTAAGGGTCATAATTAGATCTTTTCCATATACACAACATACAAATTTAAACATTGATAGATTGGCTAATAAGGAAATTTAGAGAGAAGTTCAAAAAAAATTGCAAGACAAACATGTGTTGTTTGACAAGCAATAGGAGGTGAAAGAGGAACCAATCTAGATTCCAACAAAGCAAAAGATGGAGTTCCTAAAGTGGTAATAATAGACTGTAATCATCCCTCAAGTGAAGTAGAATGGTGGAAAATCCAATTGCTTCCATGGTTGTTAATTCAAATAAAATTACATTAGGGGAAGATACTGAGTTTTTTATTAACATGCTTAAAAAGCATGAGTACCTGATAACAAAGGAATAGAAGAAGGAAAATCAAGTGAGCCAAATTATAAATCAAGCAAGAAAGTTTGTTTAAAAGAAATCCAAATTGGAAGATTTAATAGATCAATTTGAAAATAAGAAATATAGAATGCCTCAAAAACCACCATTTATTCTGATATAATAATTCTTCATGATGAAGATGAGGTGAAAGAATATAAATTACTATTCGAAATTTTCAAAAACAATCCTTTGAAGGCCTTGTGATAATTGTCACTCATGTTTCAATAACGTCCACATCAAAAAATTTCATGAAAGAAGTTGTAAATGAATAAGGAGCATATAAAACATAGATTGAAGAAAGCCTAGGAGTTGACTTAGACATGTTTTTTGAGATGGCCTTGATTAAAAAGTACTCAAGCAAGTTTAAAAAATATTTATATCCTCGTGTTTTTGATAAATGACCATCGATTTTTGGATTTCTAACTACAATTGATCAGAAGAAGGGAGTGTTTGATATGGTTTTCATACAACTAAAGACAACTAAGAGTGAGTCTAAAATTAAATCTCATGAGTATGATGCCACTAGGATTAAATTTGATTTGAATAAAATGCATCAAATTGATAAGGTAGAGTGGCATAGACAAACTAGTGACATGGTTTCTAGAGACTTTGTCCAAGCTATAATTTACATGGGAAAGCTCCAAGAAATGGTCACTAAGCTATTAGGACAATTTAAGTACAAAAATATCATAAATAGAGCTAGACTAAGCAAAACACAAGATCATGAGAAAAATAGTGGCTCTGGGAACAAATCAAAAAGATGAAGAGATAGTGAAAGCATTAGTGAAGAAAAAGAGCAATTGATTAATGAAATTTTCAAGTTGAAAAACCAAAATATTCATTTGAGCCTCATAATTGACTTGTAACATTATTGTAAATATGAAGAGTCATAAGTGATAGGAAGAGTCACCCATCAGGGAAGACCAACAATCATTTACATTATATTTATTAACCCATCATGTTAATGAAAATCGCAAGTGTATGGAGTTACGTTTTTTTCCATACGTAGCCTGACAGTGGAAGAAAGGGATATTATGATAATGAATTTTTAGAAGCTATTATCTATTAAGGAAAAGGAAATAATCGAATACAATCAAATGATTGAGAAGCTAATAAATGCTAAAAATATCCACTGATGATGATGAAAAACAAATGTCAAGTAAAAAATATTTTATTGGTACTAAACATTTGATTTGGGATCAAATTATTAACACAATGAACCAGTTCAAGGTTTACTTTGATGTTTTACAACAAACTTAATATTTGAGACAAGATGTATATATTGACATCAATAAAATTTGGCTAGAGATTAAGAAAAAGGATCTAGTTGTTGATGATGCGAATATATTTTTGAACAACAAGCCTCAACATGAATTGAATTTTCTTATAATAAGTGATCGAACAATTACGATAATGAATGTATCAAAGGGTTAATAAAAAAAAGAATTGATATAGGTAGCTCAGAACATATGTAATGTTATTGATCAAGCTAGCGAAGCTTTCAAAAACAAGTTTAGTCCTCTATACAAATTGGGTTTGCATCCTCCATGGACAAAGGATGAGATATTATATGATTCAAAGGTGTTTGATGGAGATCTATTGGCTCAGAGGAATAATATAAAAAAATTCAATGATATAACTAGCATCGTAAAGGGACAACATTTATAGATAAATTGCTACATGATTTTAAATTGTTATTTGTTGTCATTGATTTATACTAGTGTCAACCTCCAATATATTTTGATTTTTTTACATAATTAGAAATGTATTTTAGAAAAATGGTTGAGTTTAATTATCCTATAGGAGATGAGTGGGATAGGATAGCAATGTTCCAATTCAAAAATCCAATGACTACTTATGATAGTTCCATGTCATCATGAACAAGAAACACAAGAACTAAAGAGGTTTAAAAATGTGCAAAGTGGCATGTTTTCCTCCTATATTCCTTGGCAAAGATGAGGCATTTATGGTGTGAACCCTAACTATTTTCAAGCATCCATTTTCAGTTATTTTTGGCAAAGTGAGTTATCAAGATCAAGAATTAGTTAGAGCCAGCGGTGGATAAAAGAAAGGAAAACATTTCAAAAAAATCGACATTTTTTCTATGAAAAGGTGAGAGTATTCCAATGTGTAGAACACTTTAAGAAAGGAGCCTATACTTAAACTAAATTAATAAAAGCTTAAGTAGCAGTTTTAGCAATCTTAAGGAATTGTCCCTTGCATATTTCTTTGAGTTTCATTAAGCTATTTTCTTTAGTTATGTATAAGCTTGAAAAACAAGACCTATCTTTATCCAACTTTCAAATCAAATATTGAATACTTGCTCTTAGTTTTTTCCATTCACTATATTTTTTCGATTATAACTTGAAGAAGTATTACCAGTCCCAAATAGTTGTTATTATTTTCTATCATGTGCTAAGATTTTGAAAAAGATTAGAAGTATGGGTGTTTCCTGAAATATTGTGATAGTGGTATGTGGTATTCATTACTATACTACTTTGTATATAGGATAT
>ML825828.1:11563-38165 GCA_009831015.1 Picea engelmannii | reverse complement strand
ACAATTGTCTGTTGACCAATCCGCAAAAGGGGATTTGGTCCTAATACAATTACCGACATGATTAATCCACAATGGGGATTAATCCTATAAATAATATATCAATAATAATAAGAATACTCTTTGTAGTTACATTATTTCAACACATCCCTAGGTATACTACACAATGGTTGAACACATATGTTGCTTGTTTGTCCCTACCTTTGCAAAGGATCCTAAAAAGTTTCTTTCTTGAGCACATTTCCTCGAGAGACCTAGTTTTAATTTCAAGCGACCCTTATAAGGTAATGTAGTTATAAATTCAAAGATAGTATTCAGGTGATTCTCAATCACAAGATCTCCCTATGTTATTGGTTATGTCAATCGTTCAACTATAGATATAGTTGGTTCCTCTATGATTTTTAAACTGGCATGGATATTCCATTGGAACAATTCATCACAACAGATATTATAATATTCTGAAATCTTATATCATGCAATTTATTTCTCTTAGATGTCAGATTAATTATTACTAGCTTATTTCTCAAATTTATGAAAATAATTGAATACGAAAATGAAAGAACAAAAAAATATACATATCATCCACACAATTGAACACAATATATATCTTGGGAAACCCAATATGGGAGAAAACCCATCTAGAAGGTGAGGCATATGCTATGGTCTCTTTCTCTAGTTATGGAGTTGACTATGACTCTGTGGCTTGAATGGATACTATATAATCTTCTTCCTCCCTCTTTTATGCGCTCAAATCTCAGTCCTTGGATGTTCTTCTCAATTATGGAACAAGTACAATACAAAAGAATGGAACCCCTTCTCTTCCTAGCAGCCCGATAACCATCTATGGTTAGGTTTTTTACATCCTCAACCCTAAATTAATGATAAGGTTTTAGACCTTCTAGAATATTCTTGAAATTCAACATTTGGTTAGACCCACATGTGTGAGTAATGGGGGTTGATGTGGCATCCACTCATACCATGGTGGTCAACAAAGTAGGTCAACAAGCGAGAGGCATAACTTCCACATACAAGCTTTGATTAAGGCGATTTTTGCATTGTTGGAAAGATATCAACGTGTAGGACAACGTCAAGGAATTGTGAGCTATGCTCACAAATTTTTGACCCAAAAAAATGTCGTTTGATGCCTCAAAATGGTCGTGGAAGGTTCTAGATCATAAATCTCCAAACCAACCAATTCCTCCAATTTTTCCACCCAAAAGGTCCATTCCATATCACTCTATATCACTCTATCTCTCAATACTCACATCCTACCACAACCATGAACCAAGTATAATCATCTAGAGTAATGGGCATCTTCACTTGCTAATTCAATTCACAATTGTGGAAAAAGCTCAAAGAGATGAAGAAGGTGGCAAACCCTCAGCCATTTTAAAGCAAGAACAAGGAGTTAAATTATAAATAAAATCATGGTGAAAATTTATGCATGTGACAAAAATTGATATTTTGTGATATATTGGTGTTTCAAGACACCTAAATAGTGAGAAACATTTATGAAAGTGTCCAACAATAACTCCAAAGAAATCATTTTTTGATTTGATTAGACCAAATGATGGAAGAGGTTTGTATTGATTTGAAGTGAAGGGAGGGTGTCATGGACAAATCAATGACTTGGCAAATCCATATCCAAATGCAAAGGCACATGCTTTGCAGTTCTTTACACCTCATAAGGAGGTATCATTCCCATGGGGGAGCTAGATGTTGTACCCCAATTAAAAAAATCCATTTGCAATGTTGAGCTAGTGAGTTCTATGGAAAAATATAAGTGTGCACTTATATTTAACCCATAATCAATAATGATTATAGAAAAGTACATTTTAATCTAGGAGAAGATTGGCAGCGTCAACATGAAAATAAAAGTTAAATTAAATGTCAAATCCAAAGCTAAGTGTTCAAGTAGTGTGAAGCTACATTGGATGGTGGAGAGAGTGGGATGATTGACAAATCCTATTGATTGTGGAGCATGAAGTGGTAGATGTATAATAATGAGAAGATCCTTTGCAATCTGAAAACCTCCAAAATAAGTAGCAAAAATCCACAAATTATGGAGGGAAAAAAGTTGTTTTAGAAACCACCAATCATACTCCACAAAATGCTTATGGATTCTAAGGTGGTTTCATGTGGATTAAAGTGTAAGTGGTTGAAGAAATTAATATTCCATGTCCCTCGTCAACCAAATCAAATGAAAGTGGATACTTTTCCATACAACAAAGTATCATTCAATTAAGCCAATCATGTTCAATGAAATTCAATGACCGAGGTATGAGAATTACATTCAATAAGCCACTAGTTATCGAAACCTCCATTAAAGGGTGAAATTGTGAAGCATGTTAATGTTTGGAATCTTGGTTTGAATCTCCAACACTAACTACTATTCGAGAATTGAAATTTATGTGGGTATGCCATTTTTTTGTTCTTGCCTTTCCTTTGAATTTATTATACAATCATTTTCTTTTGAGGGCACCCTAGAAGAAGCATGTTACACCTGGTAACCTCATTCCTCGATCATTTCAAGATAAGAGTCTTACTGATTTAGAATATGATATTTTTGACCCCCGCATTATTAGAGAAACCCTATATAAACTCTGTCAATCAACATTTAGAAAAAATTTAGGTGAATGTGTTTGAATCCCTACCTAGAGTTGTGACCTTGTCAAAGCTATTGTTCATCTAACATATCTTTTTTTGGAGTTTGTTTCCCTATGTGCCAAACTCTACAACTCTTTTGAATGATTGGTTATGTCAAATGATGGCTCTCAAATTATTTTTCATGTAACCTCCATAGTCATTTCCCAAATGTTATTGCTTTCTAAAAATACCACACCTTTGAATGATGAAACCCTAGCTGCAGAGTTAAAAACCCTAACCTTAGTTCAAGTAAAAGATATTTTGACTCATTACCTACCAAAAGAAGTTACTCTTATGTTCTTCCTTTTCAGGTTTCTATTTTCCCTAAACCTTCAAGAGAAGTCATTTCAATGAGGTGCATCACATTAGGGTATGAAAATGATAACATTGTGGATGAAGGAACCCTAGGAATGATGGAGAAATTTTTTCCACCGCAAAAATCACCTTTTGAGAGATATAATGATGCCAAATATCTTTCATATGTCATTCATAACCAATTCATTCAATTTTCCTTATTCATGCGTTTCAAATATTGGTGTTATCTATTATACCTTTTGTTATATTTCTAATCACCCAATTTTGATCATCTAGATCTGATTAAACTTGATCAACAATGAAATCCTCATCCAATCACCAAATGGAAACCTATGGTGAGAAAGCAAGCCCAAAATGAAGACTTTAAAACTTTTGATTATAAGGTTATGTTTACATCGCACACAATATTATGTGGTGATTACCCACATAGAGTATTTCCATAATGTAAAAAATTACTCCAATTGAGTCTTGATACTAAAGTAGGAGACTGGTATATATTTGAAGATCATACTATCATTAGAATGTATGGAGTAGAGGTCACCATTTCTTCAGTTAGTATTTCTAACTCCTAGGTTTTTTGCTTTAGAGTATATTCGTGAAAGACTAAGTTTTAATCAAATATGTTTTTCTTAAGAAACCAAAAAATTATTTTACTTTGTTTATTGAGGTGTTATCTTTTATAGTCTAAAATAAATCAACATTATCCATTGTTGAGAAAATGTTAGAATCCCTTAAATTTGAAGTAGGCAAAGCATGGAAATATGATCCTCGTCGTCTGATTTCTACTCTAAGGGTCGTAATTAGATCTTCTCCATATGTACATCATACAAATTTAGACATGGAGAGCTTGGATAATAAAGAAATTTAGAGAGAAGTTCAAATAATTTTGTAGGATAAAAAGTTGCACTTTGACAAGCAGAGGGAGGTGAAAGAGGAACCAATCCAAATTCCAATAAAGAAAAAAGATGGGTTTCTTGAAGTGATAACGATAAACTATGATCATCCCTCGAGTGATGTAGAAATAATGGTAGATTCAATTTCTTCCATGACTATTAATGCAAATAGAAGTACATCAGGGGAAGATACATATTCATTTATTTACACACCTCAAAAGGATGGCCTAGTAAATAAAAGAATAGAAAAAGGAGAATCAAGTGAGCATGTTCAAAGGAAAGACATTTTTGAATGATTAATAGCTCAAATTGAAAAAGAAGCATAGAATGTGTTAAAGACCACCCTTTCTTCTGATATATTCATTCTTAATCATGAAGATGAGATGAATGATATTAACTACTCTCGGAGGAAATTTTCAAAAAACAAGTCTTTGAAAGCCCTATGATGAATATCATGCATGTTTCAACAACCTCCATATTGGAAGTTGTTACGAAGGAATTTGTAAATGAAGAAAGAACATGTAAAATAAAAATTGAAGAAAACCTAATAAGAGTTGACTCAAACATATTTTCTGAGATGCCCTTGATTAAAAATCAGTGAAGCTAGTTTACAAAATAGTTATATCCTCAAGTTTTTTAATAAAGGATCAGTAATTCCCAAATTACTAACTATAGTTGATCACAATGAGAGAGTGTTTGATATGGTTGTATTACAAGCAAAAACAACTAAGAGTGAGTCTGGAATTAAATATCATGAATATGGTGCCACTAAGATTAAATTTGATTGGAATAAAATGCATGTAATTTACAAGGTAAAGTGGCATAGACAAATTGGTGACATGGTGTTCAAAGACTTAATTCAAGCTACATTTGATGTGGACAATCTCAAAAAAATGGCCACTAAGCTAGTATGACAACTTAAGCAGGAAAAGATCATAAATAGAGCTAGACTGGTCAAAATACAAGATCATGAGGAAAAAATAGTAGTTTTGGGAAAAAATCAAAATGATGAAGCGCTAGTGAAGCATTTAATGAAAGATAAAGATTCAAAAATAAAATCTCTCAAATCAAAGCTAAAAATATTAGACATTGAACACATTTAGACAAAGGAGTTGGTAGCATCTCAAGAAGAAAAAGTGTAATTCATTGATGAAGATTCCAAGTTGAAATATCAAAATCATTACTTGGGCCTTGTAATTGATAAAGTGAAAGGTAAAAAAGAACCAAGTTTCCAAGTTGAAAGATCAAAATCATTACTTTGGCCTCGTAATTGATAAAGTGAAAGGTGAAAAAGAAGCAATAGTAGCAAAGAACCAAGATATGGTTAAATCATTCTCCAATCCAACAATGGAGCTAGCACAAGAAAATGACATTCCTGAAAAAAGATATTGGCAAATGACACCTTTGAAGAGTAAGATTTTTGAGCTTTCCAATAAACTTATAGGTTTGGAAGTAGGATTCAATTTGAAGGACGTTGAGGTGGTCAATTTTAGATCATCTGTAGAAGAATGGGATATTTCGATAAAGAATTTTCAAGAGAAATTATTTGTAAAAGAAAAGATGATAATTGAAGATAATCACATGATTGAGAAGATAAAGAAATCCATTGATGATGATGCAAAAAAAATGTCAAATAAAAAATATTTTATTGTGCTAAATATTTTATTTGGGATCAGTTTATTACCACAATGAACTAGTTCATGGTTTACTTTTATGTTTTACAACAAAATGAAGCTTTGAGACAAAGTGTACATATTGACATCAATAAACTTTGGCTAGAGATTGAGAAAAAAATCCCCAATGGTTGAAGATGTGACTATATTTCTAAATAGCAAGCCTCATCGTGAATTAACTCTTCTTGAAATAATTGATCAAACAATTATAATAATAATAATAATGAATGCATGAAGCATAATACAAATAAAAAATTGATTCAAGCGACTAAAAACAGAAGTAATGCAATTGATCAAGCTAGCAAATCCTTCAAAAATAAGTTTATTCCTCTATAAAAAATAGTTTTTCCTCCTCCATGTACAAAGGACAAGAAATTATATGGTTTAGAGGTGTATGTTGGATTTTTGTTGGCTCAGAAGAATAATAAAAAAGAATTGCAATGATATGACTAACACTTTAAAGGATAGCATATTGTAGATAAATTTCTAATTGATTTTAAATTGTTAACTGGTGTCACTTGTATATACTAATGTTAGCCTCCAATATGTTTTTATCTTTTTATAGAATTAAATAAGTCTTTCAAAACATTGGTTAAGTTTAATTATCCTACATTAGATAAGTGGATCAAGATAGAAAGGTTCCAATTCAAAAATCCAATGATTACTCTTGATAGTTCCATTTAATCAACAAACAAAAAAACATAGAAACTAAAGTAGTTGAAAAATGTGCAAAGTGGCATGTTTTCCTCTTATCATTTTTTTTTTTCATTAAATGAGCATAAATAAAATCCTTAAGATTTTGACTTCCATGAAATATCTTCAACGATCAAGAAGAAATTGTATCAAATAATGGATTCAAAGATATCGATAATAATTAAATTTACATCATTTCTACATCGATGACACTATAGCACATTTCATTAAAACTAAAAAAAATTCATTACAAAGATATCATTATAAACTATGTATTATGTAATCCAAGAGAATGGCTAATAAAATTATCAACGTAATTATAATAACAAACTCAAGAGTACATGATACCATTCAAACTATTATGTTACACTTGGAAAGGTACAAATCAAATATTAAAATATCAATTGGGATTAATACACTCAACAACACACCCAAAATACCAAAATATTCAGTTAACAAAAGTATTACACATCATTCCTTGGAAATACTATGAGTGGTGTTATCAACCAATATTATGACCACATCGACATCACTTGAGTACAACATCAATCCCACACCAACAAATAAAGTCAAATAATTTACAATATCTTCATATTTCCATGAACACGTCATCACTTTATCATCCATCTCAAGTAGATGGAATAGACTAAGTATTCCATCTATGTTGTCTTTGGTAGAGCACATGTGACACTTAAATCTTTTAGAGATAAAGTTTTTACTTTTCTTTTGTAATTATCTTGATAATAGGATGGGATGCCTAAATTAATTTTTTTAAGCATGAGTTGGTTAGAAAGCATCCATTTTGATTTGGATTTTTGTTCCATCCCTCTAAAAGACTTCACAAATCATGAGTTTACTTATAGTTTTCAAATTAGTAAAGTACTCATTTTCATTTCAAAAATTAATTTTCAAATTAGTAAAGTACTCATTTTCATTTCAAAAATTAATTTTCACAACATGTTTACTAGTTTTTAGTTTATTTATTTTATCGTGATTTTACATTTCACGATGATGTTTTTAGTATAGATGTTTTCAATAAATTTTCTTTGAAAAGTGAAGTTTACATTTCAATGAATTACTTTAGTGTTTTCCAAGCTTTATTTCATCAATGCCAATATTTGTGCATTACAAGCATGACTAATTTCATAGTGTTGGTTTATCATGCATGGTACTTTATGTCATTAGAATAATTTTTGTTTCATGTGTTCACATTATCACGGTACTAGTTTGAGGAGTCTATCCTATAATAACATAAGTTAATCTATATATCACTTTGACTATGGGTTGATAATAATTTCCATAAAGTATTAACCATACATCAACCATAATGCTATTGGAACCATATACCATCTATCAAAAATTTTAGAAGGCAAGTTCAATGCAAAAGCACTAGAAAAATGGTCAAAATCCTTATAAATTTACTTTCATAAAAAAAAATACTTAAATAGCTTCATAGGCTTTCAAAAGCACCACCAAGCATTCCCCTTTAGTGAAATTAAGCTAACTTTCCACAAACTCCATTCATTTTCTCAATCAAGTCTACAATGATGTTGCAAAGAGCTTGTAATAATATACAAACAATGGGTTTGTCAAAGGACATTCTCATTAGAGCCAATTTGGAACAAATCCCATATATATATATATATATATATATATATATATATACACACACACACACACTAGATTGACGTCATTTGAAAAATTCACTAAGGAAATGAGATGGTTACTCCCTTTTAGTAGATGTCAATATATTTTTCATTTTTCTAAAAAAAAAGTTAGAATGGAAAATGTTTGTTTATGAATAATTAGTGTTGGAATCTAGAATTTTATTCTTATTCGTTGTATTTTGGAAAATAAGTAGTAGTAGTATGGTGTTTGCATTGCTTGCACATCTAATAATAATGTCACGGTAAGGTAAGTATAGAAACATTATCATTTGTGTACTCTCCAAATCACTAGTCTCTTCACTCGATTTATTTCAAGCACTTGGTCCAGCTATGTGCATAGTCATATTTATGCATAATAAAATTATACATACATACATAAGTGTGTGTTTTCGTATTTATGCATAATAAAAGTATACATACATATATTCCTTTAGCTTTGGATGTCTCAATCCCTTAGAGTTTCTTGATAGGGCCTTCAAAGGGAACTTGAGCACGCGTAGGGTGAGGGGCTTTAGATGTCTCAATCCCTTAAAGTTTCTTGATAGGGCCTCCAAAGGGAACTTGAGCACACGTAGGGTGGGGGGATCTTTGTATCTAAATTAGTGGACCTTTTAATGAGGAGTTGGGGATGATACAAGAATGTGGTGAAGATGAGAGTGGAATTATTCTTATGACTATGGCTATTGAAATAGAAAATATCCAAATTTTAAGAAAGCCCATATTTGTCATGCATGGATGGAGGTTTTGAGAGCAGGAATATCAAAATGTATACATTGCTCTCAACAATTGTGGAGAAAAACCAATGTTTCAAACATATTATCTAAACTCACATGTGTAGAAAAACCAATACACTAGAAAATCAGTGCTCTAAGGATGTAGTAGGCACCCCTTTTAGATAATTGAAAAGTAAGTTGCATTGAATAATCAGCTCAAAGACTGGTCAACAAGGAAATTGTATTTTGATTATGTAGTTTGTTTTTTATGTTTTTTTCTTTTTCCTAAATAGGTGTCAATATTTCAAAGTTTAAAATTCCATGAACAATAGTACTTAAATGCTTGAATTTGGGATTTCACTAAATCATGGTGATTCAAAATAAACATGTTTTTAAAGTTCTAACTAGACATCCTCAAACATACCATTTGCAGTTTTAAGAGAGCCTGAAGCTCATTACACTTCACCATAAGTACAAATGTATCTTTTAGTTTTGAAATAAATAAAAATATACGAGGCTTTTTCTTGGGAGCAAAGAAAAGGGAAAATGTGTGTGTGAATTGGGTCTAGCTCGGGCAATTGTGAGAAATGAATGTTATCCTCCCCACCCAAGTTCAATTCCACAAATGACATGTTGAGCTCTTAATGAGTATATTGGTGTAACATTCTTGAGCTCTATGTTGACAAAGCCTCGAATATGGAATCTAGATTACCCTTAATGTCCTTAATGTGGAGACAAAAACAACCTCGATTGTTGAGGATGTTCCCTGACTTGTCTAGGGGCATCCCCCATTTTTAGATGTCCCCTCCTTTGAAAAAAAAACTATTTTTTGAAAGCATGTTTTAAAATAAAATAAAAATAATAATAATTAAGGTGAACTTAGCAATAAAACCTAGAGCATGTAAGGTAGCTAGAGAGGTAGTGGGCGGAGGGGGGGCTTGAGGGCCCATAGTGATAATAGTGGAGGTCATTCAATGTAAGGTGGACTAGGTCCACTATATTATTAAATAAGGCCCACTATGGTAGTTAGATATAATAAATGTAAGAGGACTTCTTATAAGGTTCTACTTCTAGAAGATTTCTCCTCTAGAATGTTCTTAGGTGATGGTAGCACTATATAAAGGTTCCAAGCAATGTTAGGGGATATGAAGAGAATTATTGTATTTGGAGCAGTAGCTCAATAGGAGGATGCCCCCTCGAAGAGGCAAGTGAACAGGAGAGGATCCCTTCCATAATAGAATCCATTGTATGGTGTTGCCCTACCCTAAGAGTTTTGATATAATAAAGTGGTGGTTTTCTATATTGTTTCATATATCTTGTGTGGTGACTGTATTTACATATATTTGGTACTATTGTGGTATTTTGTAATCATATATATTTAGGTTCTTAACAAGTGGTATCAAAGCACTTTCCTTGGCAGACATTGTGGGCAAATTTATTTATTTATTTTTGCAGATTTTCTTTTTTTGACAAAGAAGAAAAAAGAGGGCCGCGACATTCCAGAAATTTTCGGTATATTTCTGTACAAAATTTGCAGAAACAGGTTGTAAATCTGAGTTCCTCTCTGAAAATCACCCAATTTGAAAAAAAAAATCATTGAAACAGAGTCCGAGAAGTCAAGATATTGAAGTTTTAAAATCTGCAATTTTGCAGGGTTTTATTTACGGACGACGACGTGATTTTTTTTATTTTTTTAGAAGTTGGAGGACGAATTTTCCCAAACAAATTACAAATCTGAGTTCCTCTCACAATTTCACCCAATTTCAAAAAAAAATATCAGTTGAAACGGAGTCCGGGAAATGAAGTTATGAGCATTTTAAATTCAGCAGTTTTTTAGGGTTTTTCCAGAAAATGTCACTATTTTCTGCAGTAATTTATTGTTCTATTTTTTGGGGTTTTTTCATGACAGCAGAGGGGCTGCAAAGTTCATAAATTTTCGTAGGGTGCTCAGATGGTTATTTATTCTCAAACCCTCAAAGAAATTCTACAGATTACTGAAGCATTCAAAACCCAAGTGCATGACAGATTGCATGACCTTGCAAATGGCCTCAATGATAGTTTTTGTAGTATTCAAGATTCATTGGATAACATGCAGAAGATATTTCTTATGGCAAACATTAGGGATGAATATATTCAATAAATATATTCTTTGTATGATTTTGAGGCCGATTGTGATGATTGGTATATAGATAGTTGTCATTTTTTGGATGACAACCACTTTCATATTTTAATTGATGACTTTAATTCACCTTCTGTATAGAGTATCAATGTGACAAATCGGGAGCCAATAATTATTACCAGTGTCCATCCTGCATATTCTATAGTGGTATTGTTCCTTCCAAATTCTGCTACAACCATTTTTCACTATGTGGATGGATCTTCTTATTTGGATTCACATGACAGGTTTCAGTGTTTGGAGCATCATTTTGAGTTGGTTATTGGGTTCCAAAATATTCCATGAAGAGTTCACATGAACACTTGAACATGGGACCCAGGCTTACAATGGCGGTTGGACTACTTCAACATTTTTCTTTCTACATGGGACCTTGGTTCTCTAGTCTTCTTCAACATTATGGTCCACAATTATCCATGGGACCCTGGTATATGGTTGTACAACAAGCGTTGAGGACAACGCTTTCATAAGGGAGATAGAATGTAAGGTAGTTAGAGAGGCAGTGGGGAGGCCCAGAGGGCCCATAGTGATAATAGTGGAGGCCATTCAATGTAAGGTAGACTAGCCCACTATATTATTAAATAAGGCCCACTATGTTAGTTGGATATAATAAATGGGTAGTTAAATATAATAAATGTAAGAGGACTTCTTAGAAGGTTCTACTTCTAGAAGATTATTCCTCTAGAATGTTCTTAGGTGATGGTAACACTATATAAAAGGGTTCAAGCAATGTAATGGGAGATTAAAAGAATTATTGTATTTGGAGCAGTAGCTCAATAGGAGGATGCCCCCTCGAAGAGGCAAGTGAACAGAAGAGGATCTCTTCCATAATAGGATCCATTGTACGATGTTGCCCTACCTCAAGGGTTTGATAGTAATCAAGGAGATTTTGCATATTGTTCTTGTATATCTTTTGTGGTGCTTTTGTATTTAGTATTTGGTTCTTAACAGAGCATCACTACTAGGTCCATTATTTCTACTCAAAACCAATAATTTTCCCCATTGTGCACTTTAGCACCTACAACAATATAATCATTAAGAGCTCAACATGTTCCTTACAAGAATTGATTCTGGGTGGGGAGGATAACACTCTCAACCACCTAAACTAAACCCAATTGACAATTATGTGCTTTACCACTTACCTTTCATGAATAACAATAAGAAAAATAATGAAATTTTTTATACTTAGTTTTTGAAGGGATTTGTTGGAGGTGGTCAGTACTATGTATTTAAAAGGGAAGCTTATGTTCAAGTATAGAGCTTCTCCATCTAAGTGTTGTATTCTTTCCTTGTACACAAATTTGTATTATGACTGCAACAAGAATTTTTATTATGGCTGCAACAAGAATGATAAAACAAATTTACATTTGCATGCATAGATCACATCATTGTTTCTGCTTTCTTCATTCCAATTTCCACATCACATCTTCAAATATTAGCAAATGCCAAGAACTTTAGAAAATACCATTGAGATAGAGCCATTGAAACATTTTTTAACGAAAACAGTTAAGATTATATTAAAATAAAAAAGGTTGTGGCCAAGATAGGTAGCTATTACAAAATAGTAATAAATTCTTTATTCTTCGAGCAATGATATCTCCAAATTTCTTCTAACCTAGATGCTCATGAATGCATCAACCTATTTTCTCCATGTTCTAAGATCAACCACATCCCTGGCAGTGTTAATTGCACAGTAATCCCAGGTTAATCTCATACCATGCAAGTTCTTCTCTAATTCGCCATGCCAATGATCCCAACGAAGGTGAGCATTGATGAATCCACAATGCGCTTCACCCGCCTCTTTCAGACAATATTTTACCCCTTCCTAGAATCTTTCATCACGCATATCATGCATTTGTTGCACTCACACTGCACCATCTAAGAGGAGGAGCTCAGTTTCAGCCAATAGATCGAGTGTTGGCTATAACGAGCCACCACTTACCGTTAAACCCCTAAAAGAGATGATAATCAAGAGCTATGGCCAAGAAATCTAGGAGACTCCTGAGTGGGATGACTATTTCCATTAGATAGGATTACCTCGTGGAGGATCCCTGAGGCTTGCTTTGCCACTTTTACTGGAGTCAAAAAAATCGTATTTGAAAATTATTTTGTTTTAGGCAAGCCATATATTCCATGCCACAAATTTTAGAAGCACCATCCAATAACATTTCAGTAGGGGTTTTTTGGGCACCAGATAAAAATGGGCCCAAATCACATCATTTTCCTAATATCTTGTGGAGGAGGAATGGTTTTGCCTAAATCCTCGGTTACTAGGCCACATACTTTTTTGGCAAATTCACATTCAAAAAATAGGTGAAAGATTTGAGCTAGGAGTTAGACAAAGAAACAAATCTTGGGCAAACGGTCTCCTAGCCAAATGGACTTATAGGAAAATTGGGGAGTGAGGGAGGATATCTTGATAAGATAGTGTAGCAGAGTATCCTTCCTTCACCAAGTAAGTGCCCCCAAATGGCCCCCAGTCTCTAATATCCTTTGCACACTTGCTCATTAGGGTTGTTTCCCTTAAATGGAGAGTGAATGAATTCAGAGTGTCATGGATATATTTTAAGTGGTTTATCCCTTTCCACCCAATCCATTTTCCTATCTCTGAATTATCCCATTCTAAAAGATCTTATAGGGATTAAATTCTTTGGTTTTCCATCCAAGATTTAAGATATTGAAGGGATGGATCTTGAATGAGAGGAGGTAAACCCATTATACTATTTTTCCATAGTTTTATTTGCTTCCCACTTCTCGGAACCTAGGTGAGGCCTTTTTGGGTAAGGAGGAGATATGATTTGCATTGTCACAAAATGAGTGACCATGAAACCTACAAAGTGGGGTTACCATACTTTTAATGCACTTCGTATTGAAGAAATTATATCTGAGAACTTGTTTCCACCACATTGATCTCCCAGAGATCTATCTCCATAAAATCTTGGTTCTTAATCCCTAATTAATTGTGGGAGGATTCCTTAGGGATAACCCTCTTTTTTCTAATGGGGCTTGGATAGATTGGCAACTAATTAGATGGAATTTCTTAGAGTTGTCTTGACCTGCTTGCCAAAGAAATCTTCTAATTTCCTTACCCATTGATTGCATGAATCCTATAGACACCAATCGAGCATTGTGGAGGTACATAAGTAATACAAAAATAATAGATTTAATAAGTGTTTTTCTTCTTGTTGGGTTGAGCGACTCATATCCCCAATTAACTAGTTTATTCTCAAGCTTTGTAGAATACAAGACTGATCTTGAATGAGTAAGAATTATAGGGCAAAAAAAATATTTGAAATTTTTCCAATTAATTTGAGATGAAAATCCCATTTCTCTTTCTATGGATTGGAGTGCAATGGTCAAAGTGTTCGATCCATATACGCATATTTTTGTGTTATTAATCTCCCTCCTCCCCACCCTCAGTGTCCACATAGTCCTCCAAGATTAATTTAAACCATTGTGTTATCATCATTGAAGCTTTGTCAATGAGAGGAGTGTCATATGAAAACTAAGAGTGATTTAATACTTTTACACCTCTGAATATTCTTACTCTAGGGAGCATACCACTTACTCGTTTTGCTTCCAACCTCATTCCTAATGATTCAGCCATGAGGATATACAAATCCAATGAAAAAGGACATCCTTGCCACGGGCCCTTGGATCCATGAAATAATTTAACATCCTAATTGTTTGCTAGAGGGGATATCTAGGGTCGTCTAATACAAGGTTGAACCCATTAAATGAAAACATCACTAAATACAAATCATCTTAACACAACATATAATAAGTTGTGTCTTACCTTGTCAAAGGCATTTACCATATCTAACTTGATAACCATTCCATTTTCCTTTTTAAGCTTACTGGAGTGCATAGCTTCTTGTACTAGGATGACAATGTAAGTGATTTTTCTCTTTTTTGCAAATCCCCCTTGCTCCTCTGAAACCAAGCCCGGGAGAATGATGGCTAGCCTGTTTATGATGATTTTGGTGAGGAATTTATAGGATTTGTTGCACATCAAGATAGACCAAAATATAGAGAAGTTGAAAAGAATATTTTGTTTAGGTATTAAGGCCAAGAAGGTGAAATTTATCACCGCTCCTACGTTAAGCTTCTGGAAACTCTCGTTTAACATTCAATTGAGGTATGATTTGATAATTTCCTAGCAATCCCTATAGAAATTAATTGTGAACTCGTCAAGGCCTAGGGCCTTGTCTAGGTCTAAGGGCCAAATTTCCCTAATAATTTCATCTTTGGCTATCTTATTTGTTAAGAATTGGTTTTCTACCGTTGTGAATGTAGGAGGGATATATTGGAGTAATTGTTGGGAGGATACTTCATAGGTTGCATCTCCTTTAGAATACAAGGCTTTAAAATGCCCAAGAGTTGCATCAAGAAGGAAGTCCATATTGTTTACCCAGCTACCATCATCTATCATGATTTAATTCACATGATTAATCACTTGTTGAGCCTTTACCTACTTGTGGAAGTATTTAGTATATTTGCCACCAGATTTTAACTAGCTACTTCTTGATTCAGTCTCCAGTATTCAAACTCCATCCTTACTTGGTGAGAAACTAGGTGGGATTTGGCTTCCTCCCAGGCTATTGATGGGGATTTTTTAGAGATATTGGCCCATTGTTTCAAGGCTAACTTGAGGGATTTAATATTCGCTTCTTAAGCATAGGAAGGGGATCCATTGACCAGGGTGGACTAAACTTCTTCTATGATATTCCAAATTGTTTGATCCTAAATCCATAGGGGGTTGAAACGAAACAAAATTTGTCCAAGATAAGTAGGGAGGGAAAAACAAAGGGATATTGGCTTATGATAAGAAGTATGGACAGGCAAGATGTGAGAGGAAATTTGCAATGTTTCAAGTAGGAAGGAACTTTGGATGAGGAATCAGTCGAGCCTTTCAACAATGTGTGTTACAACAAAATTTTCCTCACCCCATGCAACTTGCTTGGATGGCCTTTCCATTTCCCTAAGTAGACTTGAAGTCCCATTTTGTACCTTCCAGAGCTAAAAAAACACATTTTTCACATATACGCGGCCTATCAGTTAGACAACAAGTGTATACGCGGGTTGCTCCACTACAACCCATGTACATCGAGTTTGGGGCTCAAAATTAAAAATTATGTTGGGTGGCCATGCCATGTCATGAGATTCATGATCCTTGACCTTCCATATACTGGAAACGCTCTGACTCGACCCTTCAGTTCCATTTGAAGGCTATAAATTGAGCCATATCCAAGCCTTGAGGAAGAGAATTCAACTTTGAGAGAAAAGACACTCTGGAGAAATTTCACTTCATATTAAGTCTGCATCCCTTTATCCTTGAAAGTATAAACTCATTGTTCAGCCCCCAAGCTCTTCCTTCTTTGTGATGGAGAACCCCATTATCTCCTTTATATGAGTTTGCCTTTGGTGGAGGATTGAAATGGTGGAGGCCCAGCTGGAGGGACTTAGTTTCTCGGTTCCGATATGTGTCGGTGCATAAGTTTGTCACATATATACTTATGTTGATTATTTTAATATAAATACTCTTTTCTCGTCCAATTGATATCTTGCAAATATTTGAATTATTATTCCATGGGCATATTTGTCATGAATGTTAATAGATTATGCTAATTTATATGCTAACACTATATATCCCCATATGCTTGAGTATCTCGGTTGTTGAGGACAAGTTGCGGGTATAAAGCTTTAAGTTGTGTGCTCAACGATGGTCTTCATCAAACGTCCAGACGAGGTAGGCTCTTGGCCTTGTCTTGTTATCATTTCATTTATATAGCATACTTGGGATTAGAGTTGATTTATGTGTGTCATTCTGTCTGTTATGGTTTACCCCATGCCATAGAGATAGTTTCCTCGTAATAATGTGGCCTAGCCTAATCCTTTTATTTTTCCATGTGTACTTCCCCTTTTTTGGCTTAGGGTCATATAGATCTCATTCCACTACCATGTCATCTACCACCTCTCAATAAGGGTCTCTTACAAAATTGCCCCCTTTTATTCCCCTGGAGAAAACACCATGTTAAAATATATGGATAAGATCCTCATAGAGAGGGGAAACGCATATCCAAAACCCTTGAGGGACGCCCAACATTCCTCTTTGTCGTGATAATGAGTGGGATCATACAAATAAAAAAGTTGAATATGATTTATTGATTTAACAAAAAAGAAGTTATAAATCCAATGAGTAGAGGAGAAGGAGGAGATGGATTTTACCTTGATTTGAGCCCATACTATACAAATTCCACTGGAGGCTCCTCTTGAAATGGATACCAAACCTTCGCATTTTTTCCACAATGTCTTGGATATCTCCATAACTTCCTTTTCTATAATTTTTGTCTCCTAAAGAACAATAATCCATATCTTCAAACTGGATGATATCATTGATGTGCACACTTTCCTTCCATGCACATTCCCCTATAGTTCCAAGAGGCCATCTTCATTTATCATTTGTTGGGGGGTTTGGTGCCTCGTCTATACATGACATCTAGAGAGGTTTGAGTGCCCAAATTATTTTCTTTACTTGCAATCTCCTCTCCTCATCCCCTATTTGTTCTTCTTCCCTTTTTCTACTGAGATTTGTCCCCATCGTCCTTGTCCTCATCCGAGAAGTGTTGGGCCTTTTTTCAAGTTATTACTCCACTTAAATAGGGAGGGACAAATCCCTCGCTAGGGGAAGAGGGAGGCTCAATGGGAGAAGGCGAAAGGCAATGGGGAATCAAATCTAGGACTTGAAGTCAAGAGGGACGCAAAGGGGACCACTAGAGAAGGGGAAGAGATGGAGAGAGAGTCAAAGGATGGAAGGGGAACCGACACATAGGCCAACTAAGTGATCGAGAATGGAGACTTGGGAAGGGGGTGTGAAAGGGAGAGAAGGGTCTCATAAAGGAAAGGAAGGGGTTGAAGAGTCTGACTCATAATAGATCTACTATGAAAGGGCATGGAAACAATTGGAGGAAGGGTTCTTACCTTTTGAGCTATAAAGAGTCGAATGACAAGATTGAGGAGGGTGAGGGACCTTCTTTGCTTGTTTCCAATGATCAGAAGACTATTCCTAGGGGGCACCATTGTGGAAGATTTACATTCTTTAAAAAAATGGACGTATTCATGACAAGCCTTGCACTTGAAAGGCAGTTACTCATCATCCAACTTCTAAGTGTGCTTCCAATCATCTAAGAGAGAATGATTTCTTTAGGAAACACCTTCTTCAAATCCACCTCAACACAAATCTTGGCACATGCAAACATTCCTCCTTTGGGAGTGGATTTATCAATATACTTTATTATCGAGTTTCCTATTGCTTCCAACGATTCATCACTCCAACAATGCATAGGCAGGTGAGGGAGGCAAACCCAAACTAGAATTGTCGAAAGGACATCTACCTCAGGATCTGAGTCTAGATACCATCGGTTCATATACATGCATATGGGGACAATGAAATATAACCCAATTCTAAAGATCAAATCCTTATGCTCCTTGAGCTCAAACAAGAAGGTGTAAAAGCCCCTTCCACAAAAGAAATAAGAGATATTTCCTTTAATCAAGGCCATCCAAATTTTCTACAACCACAAGTCCATTGCTTATGGGGAGTACCATAGACCTATAAACTAACCTATGAGTGCACATTTAATGAGAGAAAAAGATTTCATACAAGTGGCAATAGGAGGAAGAGGGATCTCTAAAGTTGCATCAAATTTCTTCACAAAGTGAGATGAAGGGGGTTTCTTTAAGGCGGTATAGCAAATGGAAGCCAACAAAACTTGAAAAGTGAGCACCTTTGTCAACAAGGAAGGGGAGCCAGAGGGGTTTCCCTCTTCCCAAGCCATGGTCAGAAAGCCAAACATAAATCAAGACAAAAGTGACAATTAGAGTTTGCAAATGGAATGCTTAACCAAATTTGTTAGGAAACACCACAGAATAAGAAATCCATCATTTTACTAAGAAAAAGATCACTTATTCCATTAAAACCTATTAACCATATTATTATAAACTATTATATTTATATCATTAATAAATAAATTATATTATTGGATCTTTCAAATTTATTTTTCATATACATGCCGTGCAACTCAAGGTTTTATATCTTCTTGATCTTGTACCAATGACATTTTGTAACCCTCTCATACTATAGGTTCACACAACAAGAACATTGTGGCATCATATATATTAAAGCCGCCACACAACATAAACTCCTTAGACCTACAAGAAAATAGAATAATATAAGGATACATGTGCTAACTCCAAGTATGTAGTGACATACATAAGAGTTTGTCTTTGATTGTCTATTAGTTTACCGTCAACTAATTTCAGATTTAAATATAACCAAAGTTTCGAAAGCACTTTCTAGTCTAAGATTTCATATATAGATTTAAATCCAAAATTTTAAGCCTTTATACTTTATAATTTCATATATAAATTTAAACCCAAAATTTCAAAGAATACTTAATATTTCAACCTATTAATATTTTTATTAATAAATTTAAATTTAAATATTTAATATTTCAACTTATTAATAATTTTTTTTTTTATTAATAATTATTTTTTATTAATAATTATTTTTTTCTTTCTTTTAATTGATCAATGATAGAATTGAAATCTTAAGTTTGGATAATATCAAGCTTTCATTAAATTTAGTTGATAATATCAAGCTTTCATTAAATTAATTTAAAATTTCATATATAGATTTAAATCCAAAATTTCAAGTCCTTTATATTTTATGATTTCATATATAGATTTAAACTCAAAATTTCAAAGAATATTTAATATTTCAACTTATTAATATTTTTTTTTTCTTTCTTTTGATTGGATGATAGAATTGATATAAATTTTCATGAATCACTATTTTTTGTCATTCAAAATCTATTTCTGAATGCAGAAATGGATTCAACATGCTGAAAAATCCCTGGAACACTAGATTTATACAGAAATAATCACTCAAATCTACAAATCTAACAATTTCTCACCAGATTTCAAGCAAATGTCCCCAAAAAAAGTCTTCGTTTCTTAGCATGTTTAACCTACTACATTTATTTATACATTATGTTTTTCTATACTACAATGTTTGCCGCTACTCTTCCTCTTACATTTTCCATGCATTCATACACATGGAAGGAACTCACAACCATGGTAATTGAAGAAATCGGAAGTGTCATCCGATGCATCAAAATTTGTAGTTGCCACATATCGCAAGGCATTGGCCTCTTATGGTTGTAATAGGCCACATAGCAATCAATATACATTTGTCTATGCCTGAGCATTGAAATATATCGTTTGCACATTACCCACTGCAATTTCAAGCTTAATGTCCATGTTCTCCAAAGAAAAGGTCGTTGCAGGGATCCACCAAATCGTGTATTCAAATTAAATCAGCACTTCCTCAAAACTAATAGAAAACGAGCTTCATTTACTTTGATTGCGTTGCAATATATCTAATAAGTGGGCAATGGCGACAGGTAATGCTGCCATGCAGATTTGTTTTAAATGAAACTTTTTTTGCATTTGCTAATATAACACAATAAAGCCTCTATGGTTGTATGTTTTTATATATATAGATGGTTCCATCATTCCTTCCCACATATTCATGAAACACTTATAAGCATAGTTGCATAATTTGAGTAGGAATATGGATTGAAACACTTATAAGCATAGTAGCATAATTCGAGTATGAATATGGATGGGAATTCGAAAAAATACTTAATAAAAAATTTAATATTATAAAATATGGAAGTAGAGTATTTTTAAATTTTAATTCTAAAAAATTTAAAAATATACATCAACTATTGAAGATGTTCATGTATTGATTATTCATTAAAAGCAAGTTGAAACATATTTTAAATTTAAAACACAACATATCATATATCATTGATTATTTTTAAATTTAAAAATATGTATTTTCAAATTCTAAAAAATTTAAAAATATACATCAACTATTGAAGATGATGTTCATATATTGACTATTCATTAAAAGCAACTTGAAACATATTTTAAATTTAAATACAACATATCATATATCATTGATTATTTGATTTTCGAGGATAACTTCATTATAATGAATTTTCAAACATTACAAGTAGATGGTCAGATGGTCCTTTAACCTGGAATTTTCAAATAAGCATTCAAAACCCAATTCTAGCCAATTATGCTTATTAGTATTCAACCACTTATAAGTATTGAGTGGTGACCATTAATGCCAATCTAAAAAAAATCTATAAAAATCAATAAAGTCAAAGTGAATTTAAATATTAAAGACTTTAATTGCGTTTAGACATTCATCATGACCATTAACACCAATTGCAAAACAAATATTATTTATAAAGATGAATGCAATGTTGGTAGACCATAAGCACCAATTGCAAAACAAATATTATCTATAAAAATAAATGAATGTTGATAAATAAAAATGAATGAATGTTGATAAATTAAAAATGTGAATTTAAATATTAAAGACTTTAATTACTTTTAGGCATTAGGGGTGACCATTAGCACCAATTGCAAAACAAATATTATCTATAAAGATGAATGCAATGTTGATAAAAAGGTAATTTTAGATAATTAGTGAAATGTAAATTTTAATGTTAAAAATAATATTGTTAAATAATGTTAATTTTTTTTATATAAAATTTAGATTTTTTTTATTATTGATTTGTATATAATATATTTTATTTTATTAAAAAAATACAAAGCAAAATGTTTGTTAATTATCTTCGAAACAATATTCAAAGCATACATTACATATTAAAAAAATAGTAACTAAAAAGGCTTGAACGTCATGTCATATCAATTAGTTACCATTAATCAAATTAGTGCCAAGAATTATCATATGATAGTGTGAAAGATGAGATGGATGAAAATATCGTTGTGTAAAGAATAAAAAAGTTTATTTATATCTCATCAATAGCACGTGATGACATTAAATATGATTTTCTTTTAATTTTCAATATATATATTTATAATATTCAATATATATATTTATATTGTGGTAAAAAAAAATTATAAAATATTTAAATGAAAAAATATATATAATTTTAAGAGAGATAATTTAATTAATTAAATTTAATTTTGGGTTAGAGAATATGGTTGTGAAAATTAGTAGAGATATATAAATAAATTAAATTTTAATCAACAAACAACATCTCTTTACTAGCATCACAATCTTTCAATGAGAATTACTAAAAAAAAAAGAGAATTTTTAAATGCATAAAGTAAAATGCTCTAATTAATCTATTGTTATTAATCAAAGTGATATGATGCTAATCTAGATCTATTTTAATGCTAATTTTAAAAAGAAAAAGACATAAAATCAAATGTTAAATATGTATCTGGAAAATAAGAAATAATTAGTTATTACTAAGAAAATAAATAAACAAATAGCTTGTGACTAAATAGAGAATAAACTCCAATTAAAATTATCAACTATAAGTTCATATCCAATGTAGCACAATCATTTCTAAAGAAAAGACAAAAAGAACCATGATATCCAGAATAGTTACTAAAGTCAAAGACAACTCTCCTAGTACATCCCTCACTAACATATCAGCAGGTGTGGAATAGGAAACAATATCCTTCAAAAATATTGGCCATGATACCTTCTAAATATTACTTTGAGTGCTAAAAAAAAATGGTTATTACATAAAAGTTAGGGATCAAAAAGTCATTTCATGATCATTCAAACTCTAATTTATATGAGAGGAATCAATGACTCCTTTAACTGATTGAATTGCCTAAACCCTAACTATCTCTAGGAGAGTTTAATGAACTAGGAATATTTTCATTCTTTTAACTTTTCATACTTTTTCCATGCATCAAATAAATTTGTACAAAGGTCACCATGAGAGAAAATATGTTGTTTAAGTGGACCCCGCAAAGTAGATAGGGTGATATTGATCCTTTTAATATCTTCATGCAACTTAGGAATCATTATCTTTATAAGAGACATTTTAAAATGAATATGTTAAATATATTTTCATATGAACCTTGCTCACATATGAAATATTCATGATGTCTACATTATCTTGCTAAAAAGACATTTCCAAAGTTTCTAAGACTTATGCTAGTGGGTAGAAATTATCATGAGACCCAACTGAAGGCAACTTACATTCATTGTTGACTCCTCAATGTGAGTCCATTTCTTAAAACATCTAACTACATTTTTTTTTGTCTCCCCATGCACCTTTAATCACCTTTTTCTAATGTGTTAAACCATGTTCAATGTTTTAAATTTCTTGTGAACTCAACGCTGGTATGTTTGGAGGATTATGCTCAAACAATCCTAATAGCTCTTTCTCCACATCAAAGTGTAATTGGATCTTTTTTTTTTAGATTTTCCAACACTAAATCTCACCATGTAGTTGCAAAAGTTTAATACTTTTATTGAAATCAATGAGCTTTACTATAAAATGGTCTCTTAACTTATGTGGCTTCCCCTTGAAGCTCAATAATGTATTCAATAAAATATGAAACCGTTCGTTGTGATCCTTTAAACTAATTGACTTGATTTTCAAGAGCAACAATTTTGTCCTCATACTTTTTTATGTCTCTTTCCTCAGTTTGAGAATTATTCGTAGTAGCATGTGTAATTGCCAAATTTATTGAGGCCAAGGCTACCCACTTGGGTTTTTTTTAGTGTCCAACACTTTTACCTTTACTGTGCAAATCAATGTTTTGTCTAAATCAACCTTTCTCTTCTTATGAGTTTGTTTAACAAAAAAAAAAATTATTTTATTGTGTGCTTATAGCTCTAGATCTACAAATTTATCAACGAGATTGAGTATATGTGCATCTCCCTATGTGAACAAATTATCCAAATTTTTTGGAGTGATGACTTCTTCAAAAAAAAAAATCCCTTTATCCATTTTGTTGAGGTATATGATCTACCTGGGGATAACTAAATATTGCATATCTTCTTCTTGTTGCTTTGTTTGATCTATTCCTTCATCAATATTAGCAAATTCAGTTTGAGGTATATGATCTGTCTGGGGATAACCAAATATTGCATATCTTCTTATTGTTGCTTTGGTTGATCTATTCCTTCACCAATATTAGCAAATTCAGTTTGGATAGTCTCAGTTTGATCCTAAGTTTTAGTCTCAATTAACTCAGTTTGGGTTTGGGTTTTTTATTGGGTTTGATTTATCTCTCTTGTTCCAACTTCTTTGCATCTTCATCTATTTAATCTTGTGTTGTTGTTGTTTCTTTATATTTAGCATGTTCTTCTTCCTTTGATTTTCTTCTAACAATGCCTTCAATAACATTTTCCTAGGCCTTATTTGCTTCCACTATAGCTCTATCCTTGGCCTATTATTCTTCATTTTTTTTCTTGCCAATTTAGCTTTATCTTCCTCTGCTTTCTTCTTCATTGCATCTCCTATTTCTTTGGCTTCGTGTGTTACTTTTTAACTTATTTTTCGCTTATTTTTTGCTTTAGCGAGTTATTTTTCCTTTTCTCATTGTCAACATTCTTCATCTTTTCCTCCAATTTTCTTTTTATCTCGTCCATGAAATAACAGTTTTTCTTGATGCTTGATTCTAACTCAAACATGGTCCCAAAACATATCTCCTATATGTACTTCTTCATCCTCCCAACTCTCATGTTTCAAGGCCCTATTATGTTCAATTGTTTTGCATGTTATGGTACTAATCCTCTAGGATCGTTCCTTCTAAACCTGCCTTGAGAGAATTTGTAGTCCAACATAGCTTGGGCTTCCATTCTTGCAAATTTGGAATTAAGAAAACCATAATTTGTTCAATGTACATGGAGTAAAGAATAAAGGTCCTCAATTTTTACTAGACCAAAGATGCATTAAAACCATGCAATATTGTTTGATATGTGATTTCTCTCAGCACCAATCTATTGGGAACAAACTTTGGTAATAAGTGTCATGTTGCAGTGGCTCCATATATTTCTATATTATTAAGATCGTGTTCTATATAATAGTGTCCAATGCTACTAAGCAATGGCATTGCTTCATGTGACAACCTTGGCATAGGTTTGCAAAATAACAACTCATAAATTGGGCTAAGGAGCTAGCACAAATATTTCCATACTACCTCTTATAATTGTTTATCATATGTTATAGCAATAAACATGTATAGGAACATATGATATACTCTATGCTCATCCCATCCCTAGAAAAGTGTTAATGACACAAACAGTATCCAACAAATATGATGCCGTGTAAAATGTTGGATGACAATCAAGGTTGTGTCTTTGCTCTTTACAGTGCATTTTTCATGGTATAAGACAAGATCATTTCCCAATTGAAGACAACACCTTGTGTAATCATAGTGTATATCAATGGAACCCAAGCCTCCTTAAAATGAATAGCCTCACGTTCTCCATAAAGCCTACTCACTATAGCAATAGCATATATGTATGGAACCCTCAAGTTGGTGGTAGTGTAGATACTAACATTTTCGGCATGAAACCTCTTGCCTTCTACCTGCAACTTGATTAGTATTTTCTTAACATCTTTGGTCTTATAAAATTCTTCCACCCAACCTATAACCATGTGACTATCTAGGTCATAAAACTATAATACTTTTCAACTTCTTAGGGATAGAAAGACATTATGCATCTTCCTTGATCATTGATGATGGTGAGACTTTCCATATTTGTATGATCAATAATCCAACCAATGACTTTAAAGCAAAGGAGCAATATTACTCTCACAGCCACACTGTGCAAAGGGGATTTTCTAATGTTCTAAAAAACATGATCAACAATATTTCTCTCACATTGATAAATTGGGGGAATAACATCTAGGTCATTAGCGGAAATTTAAGGTCTAAAATGGGCCTCTTAAGGAAAATAATAAAATAATAGTTAAAATAATAAAGTAAGAGTTGTGAATTTTCAAAGGGAAAGAAAGAAAATTATTTTTTTTTCAATATTATCTTCTTATAGGTTTACTCAAATTTCAAGTGTATGCACTCGTTGGATGCGGAATTAAATTCTGCATCCAACGAATATGCACTCTACATGCTTTTGATAGACCAATAAGATAAACTGGAAATACATTAAAAAAAAAATGTTTCCAGTTTCAAGAAACGCTTTTTTTAATGTATTTCCAATTTATGTCATTGTTGGTCTATCAAAATCATGCAGAATGCATACTTGTTGGATACAAAATTTAGTTTTGCATCCAACGAGTGCTCACACTTAAAATTTGAGTAAACCTATAAGGAAATAAATCAAAAATACTATTGAAATAAAGTAGTTTTCTTCCTTTCCCTCCAAAAATATTTACCTTTATGGTTGACATCATCATCTTGAATCCTATTGGTTTTTTTAAAGTTGATTTTGATAGTACATTTTTTTTTGTTCTAAAACCAATTTATTATCTCAAAATTTCCCTAATAAGTCTTCTTCCTTAATTTCACTACAACTAAGAAAAGTAGACAAAAGTAGAAAAGCTAATATTTATAATTGTCCTGAAAATTGACTTGACATGCTCAATATTAGATTTGGTAAGTTCTATAACCAGTCTAGCAGGTCAGGTGTGGCAAGTTCTATAACAAGTCTAGCAGGTCAGCTGTGGCAAGTTCTATAACAAGTCTAGAAGGTTCTGAAAGTTTTGATGGTTGCAATTGTTGTGATTGCTCTGCCTCGGTGTTTGTTTTTCTTTGATTGGCATCCTCTTTAGTAACCATGATATCCATGTTTATCCACGTATTACAAAATAAATAAATAACTAATTTGATATCCATGTTGATTTGAGAGGATTTGAAGTGTTAGCAAACAAGTTGATTTGAGAGGATTTGAAGTGTTAGCAAACAAGTTTGTCTAAAGTGGTTGATGAAGTTAAAATTTTATTTTTTTTAA
>ML825828.1:0-11007 GCA_009831015.1 Picea engelmannii | reverse complement strand
AACTGAATAAACTAATATCAGTTGAATTATCAGTTGAACTATATATATATGATATCTAACTACTGATAATTCAACTGATATTAGTTTATTCAGTTGTAACATATATATATATAAGAGATACCTAACTACTAAGGTTTTTTTGTCATTAATATGTATTGAGCATATAGTTCAATCTAGCATGTATTGGGCAGATAGTTCAATTGACATAGTTTAATCAGTTGAACCATCCATCAAAGGTATATTAATGAAGACAATTATCTATTTGGCAAGAATTGTGATCTCAAAATGAGCAATCTAGCTCTAAAATCCTATTGGGCGAAAAACACCAATATCGACCTTTGAGTCAAAACAATCTCATAACATTGTCAATAAAAAATTTAAAATCATCCTCTGAATCAAAAAGTGACATAAACAACACCCTTTCTCTTTTCAAAGTCAAAATTGCATCTTCTTAAAAATATGGCATTAACAATTGGTATCGTTGCAATAAAAAGCTTAAAATCAACTCCATCATTGAAAAGTGGCACTCATAGCTGCACCCTGCCTCTTTTTTCAGAGTTGAAACTGCAACTTCTTTGAGACCCATGGCCTTGACAGTGAGTACTCTTATGACCAAAATCTTCAAATCAATCTCTAAATCGAAAAGAGTTGCTACTAGTAACACTCCCCTCTTTTTTTCATGTGTAAAATTGCAACATTTTTAAACCATAACATAGAAACCCTGAGTTGTTGCAAATAAAATCATTAAACTAAAAAAAGGAAAATATGTTTTCTTTTTTAAATGAAAAATAAATCATTCTTAAAACATATCTTAAATAGATAAATAAAATCCCCTATTCTCTTTTGATTTTAAAATTTTCTTAAAAAAAATAAATATAAACAAATTTTAAAAATAAATAAAAAAATAATATATATATATATATATATATATATATATATATATATTAAAAATCATTAAAAAATATTTATAAACAAAAATTTAACACCTATTTAAAAAAAATTAAATATCATTAAAAATATACAAAAATTTAAAATATCATTAAAAATATACAAAATCTCTATCCCAAAACGAAGATATCATTTTTTTTAATTACAAATTATAATATATATATATATATCAACCAACAGATATGAATCTATGTCCCAAATCGAATATATCATTGAGGAAGAGATCCATATCCCTATGGGCGATAGGGAAACTATGGACAAGCAACAATTCAGTCCAAACTCTCTCAATACCAAGTCCGAAATTGAATGTCATGTCCTTGCAACAAAGGGAAGAAATAGTGGTTATATCAGAGATTTGCGTGGTGATCCCCTCAAATCCCCTTGACCCATGCCCAGAGGACCCGGTCTCCTTCAAGGATGTGGAACTTTCCTTTGTCGACGCTAAATACATCTCAGAATCAAAAAGCTTAGGAGATGAAGGTCAGAATGACTGTGCTTCTGAAGAAAATCTTCCAAGGAAATCTGGTAGGCGCCCCTCAATGGTTTTTCGGGAAGAACAAGCCCAAAAAGATATTATTTTGGGCTCTCAAAAAAATGAAAAATATGATGGGAGGAGGTTACATAAATGCTAAGAACCATAGTGGAAATGTTTCGAGGAGAGGAGATTCCCAATCAAATCCTCTGAAATAATGATCATGGTCTCATGAAATTGTAGGGGATTAGGCAGCACCCCAAAAACCCTGGTTGTTAAGGATCTTGTAAAATCAGAAAATCCCAATATCCTCTCATTTAGGGGACCAAATTGACAAAAGATGAAGTTACTAAGGCAGGAAGAAGACTTTGGAAATCCAGTAATATAATAGTTGTAGATGCCCTAGATGCCTCAAGAGGATTGTGCACTCTTTGGAGTGAACAAGAGGTAAGACTAGAACACCACATCAAAACTCAGCATTGGATTTTAACCAAGTTTTATCATATGCAGAGTAATACAATGTGTACAATTATCGATGTATACATGCCAATAAACCCCAGTGAGAAGTTAGAATGTTGGAGGTCGTTGGCTAATCTGAAGAGTACATGAATACTTGAACATTGTATAATTGTTGGTGATTTGAATATTATAAGAGCCAGCGTTGAAAATAGAGGAGAGATTTTTGGGAGAGATCCCTTCCGATCCAATCTTGAGGAGCTTGTTGCAGATTGGAACCTCCTAGATATCCCCCCCTACCCGAGCGTGGCTTTTTTACTTGGTCTAACATGCGGTTGAGGCCAGGACACATTATTGCAAGGTTAGACCGTTTCATTGTCCATAGTAGTTACATTCACAGAAATTCATCCATCAAGTCTTACATTCTCCCCTCCCTCATCTCTAATCATAAGCCCATTTCTCTCCACCTCCATCCTCTTCCAAATTTTGGCCCCCTTCCCTTTCACTTTAACCCTTTATCGCTCTAGCACCAAGAGGCAGTGGACTTGGTTGTAGCTACCTGGAATACATGGGTTGCAGGAACGCCTGTCTATATATGGGAGCAAAAACTTTATATGGTCAAACATGTTTTAAGATAATGGGAAAAGTGCTCCTTCATATCCCCCACTTCTTAAAATATGCAAATTAAAAGCAAACTGGAAGAGTTACAAAAGAATCTTGAGAATAGTGAAGTTACCATCCAAAACCAGAAAGAGGAACTCAATCTTCAATGGTGTTACCAAAATTCTTTGAGAAGGGAAGAAGAGTTATGACGCCTTAAATCCTGCAACCTATGGCTCCAAGTCGGGGATAAAAATACCAAATATTTCAACAATTAGGCCAAATACCAGTAGTTTTGAAATATTGTGTCAAAATCCACTTTGGAGGATTGCACCACGGTGATTGATTTTGCTGAAATAAAATCAGCTGCTAAATGTCACTTCCAAGACATACACTCAAAAAGAAAATGCCAATGCTTACAGTACCATTGTTATGCTTGAGAACATTCCCACAAAAATTACTAATGAAGACAATCTAGATATCAACAAACCCATTTCAGAAGTTAGGAATCTTGATCTTGATAAAGCCCCTGGGTCGAATGGTTTCTATATTTCTTTCTATCATTTTTTCTGGAACTTGGTCAAGAACGACCTCAAAATAATGCTTATCCACTCCCACCATTCCTTGAGGTTGGAAGGCAACATCAATTCCTCTTTCCTTGCCTTAATACCCAAAGAATCCAACTCTTCCACCTTCTCCCGCTTCAGGGCCATATCCATGTGTAACTCCTACAAAATTTTGACCAAGATCATGGCCAATCCGCAAAGAAAGTTCTGCCTAAAATAGTCTCCCCCAATCAAGGTGGATTTATGCAAGAGAGACATATTATTGAAAACATTGTGCTAGCCCTGGAAGCCATCAATTCTTGTGTTAAATCCGAAGGCAAAGGTATGGTAGTCAAATTAGACATGGCTAGCACTTTTGATCGTGTGCGTCATAGTTTCCTTTTTCAGGTGATGCAAAGGTTTGGTTTTACCTCTTCCTTTATTCAGTGGGTGGCAGCGTGCATCGAAAATCCTTGGATCGCTCCCTTAGTGAATGGAAGACTCAAAGGTTTCTTTCAAGTCAGTAGAGGCCTCCGTCAAGGTTTCCCGCTCTCTCCCCTCCTTTTCATTATAGTTGCTAAATCGCTAAGCAAGAAAATTGAACATGAGAGAGAGCTTGGGAATCTTCCAAGGTTGCAGAGCTCAAAAGGTGTCAAGAATATGAATCATTCCCATTTTGTTGATGACACCTTATTGCTTGGGGGAGCTTCTATCATCATTGCTTCCAGGTTGAAATCTACTCTAGACTCCTTCCTTGATGCCTATTGTGGGGCGGTGAATAACAGGAAAATCAAATTTACGGATGGCACACTTCTCCAAGAGTCATGTGTGCCATAGCCTAAATTTTCCATTTCCTGCTTCCAGAAAGTTGGACTTCTTTCATATATCTAGGCATTCACATCACTCTAAAATCCTCTTATACACAAATCTAGCAACAAATTTTGGATAAAATCAGCAAGAAGTTAACGCAATGGGGATCCCAATGGTTAAACCCATCAGGGCAGATAATACTTATTAAATCAGTTTTGTCGAGCATCCCTCTTTACTAGTGTTCATCCTTAATTCCCCCCAAGTACATAGTAAGACAAATCTCCATGAAAATAAGGACCTTCCTCTGGCAAGGAGGGACTCAAACCACAAAATATTTCACTTCGTTAACTTGAACCAAGTTACAAATAATAAATCTCATGATGGACTAGGTATAAGGAAGCTTGAATTAATGAATTTAGCCTCGCGCCACCAGCGACTCAATGACAATCGTGGTTGGAGGAGCATTACTTATACAGTGAGCAGGGGTCACTCTTTTCTAACAGCAGTGACACACAGTCTACCTCAAGCAAGCATTTGGTCTGTTGTCTGGCACAGCGACGACGTCCATAAAATTAATTTCTTTTGTTGGCTATTGGCTCACCGAAGAGTTTTTACTGTTGAGAATCTTAAAAAATGAGGGATTCGTGTACCCTCACGTTGTGTCTTGTGTCAGAATGCATAGACACTCCAGCACCTCTTCATTGAGTGTCATTTTGCAAAGGAAACTTGGAACCACACCCTGGGGAATTTGAAGCAACGGATAAGTTGGCCACAGTCAAGCGAAGATTTATTTATTCGCTAGGGAAGCCATAATGGGAATCTCAAAAATAAACCTATTTTTAAAAGATATTGGGACGCACTCCCAAAATATATTTGTTGGAACATTTGGATTGTTCGCAACAAACATATTTTCAATGATGAATTTCAAAGCTCAAGACAGGTTGTCAAGAAAGTTTGCGCCCTCCTCTCAGAATACATGAAAACCCGCATATAGTGGAAAGAGAAATAGTTGGATAACATTGAAGAAGGTTGGTGGAATCTATTTAAATTGGGTAGTAATCAAATCACCCCCAAAAAACTCCCCAATATGAATACAAACCGGTTATTAAGAATGGAAGTGGGTGAAGATGAGATTTGGATTTCCCAGCAGGTAGATAGCATTTTATTTTTTGATGGAGTATCAAGAAGTAACCCAAGGGAGGCAAGCACGTGGGGGGTGAATTTGCAAACCTGGAGGTCAACCTGTTATCAAATACTATTGGGGCTTGGGATCAGTGTCTAATAATGAAGCGGAGGCCTTAGCTCTCATTGCAGGAGATCGTCTAGGTCACTCAGAGGGAATACAAAATCTAGTCGTTTGCAGAGAGTCTCTGTTGATTATTCGTGCATTGGTTGAAGGATCAATAGTTGGGGGAAATTTCTTCGTTGGAGTCATGTTTTCTTCCCTCGAGAGTCTCAAAAAGTTTTCCAAACACTCCTTATTTCATGTCAAACGAGGCTTGAATGTTGAAGCAAATTCTTTAGCAAAGAATGGTTCCAGATTAGCAAAAGTAACTTTAGTGATAAATGGCAATGTTGGGTTTGCCCCAATTCCCTAAGTGATTTATGGAGCTTTTAATCAGTCTGGATAGTTGGCGGAGCCCTTTATTCATTGATCCACCCTCCACACACTTGATCATTCAGTGGATTAACTCTAATTTTTCCATCTGTGTGTGCAAACTATTCTTCTTAAGGATGGGGATAGACATGAAAGTACGTTTAGCAGATCGACAAGGTATCGTTTCCAAGTTTGGGGATACTCAAGTTGTTGGCTACCATCATCGATCCATAGAAGAATCCTCGGAACACGGGTACTGGAACCCTTATACAATTTTTAATTTCAGCCTTAATAATACATTTCCAGGTATCAAAGGGAAAGGGTTAGTGATTCAGTTTGCCAGCTTTCATGTCACATAATGGGGTGGAAATCGTGGTTTTAGTCTCTGAGGATTGGGTTTGCTTCCCTATCAACTCTTTTCACTATTATTGTGATATTTTGAGGCTCGGTTTTGTCTATGTTTTTACTTCGATCTTGTTAATTTCTCGTTTCCTCCCTTGGGACTGGGTGTTCAATGCCAAATACTTTGCTCTTGTTCTCAATTTCAAGTAGCTCCCCCAAATAGGATTCAAGATTTGGACCTTAATTGGGTTTCTGTAGTTTTGTCTTAAAATATGGGGGGATGTTCTTTCGGGTTCTCCCTCTTGTCTAGCCCGTAAACCACCAACAACTCCCGGGAAAAACCCGAAAAGCATCTATGAGTTCCAGTGATCAATTCAGGGATAGTCGGAAGTTCACCCATCGACATCACAAAGTATAAGCACTTTTCCCAAAATTTTGTTGTAAGTATTCTTTTTTGTTGAAGCAATGGGTCATAATATCAGTGAGGATTAGCGTCTTCAATGCCACACAAGAAGATTCGGTATTTTGAATCATCTTGGCAACCTTGGGACCAGGGGAAGCACTGGTAAGCCTATCATGGAACCCTCATGGCAGGATATTAAGAGGATTTTATGTAGTCATGAAGACATCTTCGAAGGAGCTAGAGTTCAACTCAGGGAACATGCAGTTTATTTCACCAACATGGACCAATTGATAAAGAACATGTTTCAACGTATTGAGTCATTTGCACAAGATATTTTGAGGATCGCAGAGCTTGAGCATTCAGTTGCCATCCTCTCACAAAGAGTTGACTTTCTATTACAAGAATAAAATCGTTCTAGACCAAGGGAGGAAGAGCAACAAAGAATAAGGGAGCTAGAGAGAACAGTTGCAACTTTATTGGGTCATATGGATTTAATGGAATAGGAATGCATCCAGTTTCAAGCAACGACCAATCCACTGCATTCAATCTCCGGATCTATCAACCAAATCACAGTAAATCAGCAAGAGGGAAATTCTGGAAATGCACATGCAAGCTGGAATTGGAGACGGAAGAGAACATGCTAAATCTAGCATAAATTCAGGAGCATGGACATGAATCTGTTTCGTAAAGTATTTTAAATGTATCTTGTTCTTAGCACAATTTATAAAAGTTTTTAGCAGTAGGGTACTATGCAGCAATAGGCATCTTTCAATATTTATTTACCTCAGGGCAGCAGACTTGGCCTCATACAGAAATGAGCCAATTTTTCTAAATTTTGTAAGAATTTGCTTCTTGTTTTGCCTCGACACAACTTTTTAAATATAAATCTTATTCAGTTCCTTTAAAAATATATATATTAGGCCCAAAACAAAAAAATTGGTGTTGCAGTTAGCACCACATTTTGATTCGAGTGTTAATTTTGATGTTTTGAATCACACTAGCATCGATTGTCAATGCCACTGTATCAAACATGTAACTTTACCCGCAAAATAAAAAAGCCTGTGAGCGCCACTTTTTGATTCAGGAATCGATTTTAAAGGTTTTTATCACAATGGTACAAGTTTTCAATGTCACGGTTTCGAACGAATTGTAAATGTAACCCCCAAAAAAGGGGGTGTTATTGGTAGCACCTCTTTTCATTTTAGAGGTCAATTTGAAGATTTTTATTTGTAGCATTACAGATCACAGTCACTAGATTTTGTAATTTTAACCTCAAAAAAAAATGGGTGCTATCGGTGGCACCATATTTTGAAATGGGGGTAAAAACAACCACCAAATGCAACCTCTAAAAAAATGAAAACTCTAGAGGTTCTTGTCAAGTTGGTAACTATGTTGATGATGGAGAGGGCCTTAATCGTCGATGTGTGTGTGTGTCACACAAACACACACTAGCCCCAAGGGTTAGGTCAACCAATTGAACCATTCGCCCAAGGCATGTTGTCAATGGGAGGCCTTAAATCACAAGGTCAAATCCAATGAAGTCCCTTGGAGTTACCAACCGTTATTGTGGCTAGCAATTACACTACCCTCCATCCAAATAGTTTGGGGAAGAGTGGGAGATCCTACAAGGTTTTCCTTGAACACACACTACAAATATTGTAATTAGACACTTTAAACCATTCAATGATCTATCTTATGATAGTAATGGTTGAAGCCAATGAAATTCACTGCTACACTCCTTTATAACACCTATTTTCAAAACTAAATCAATAATGTATTGCTACTGTGAAATGTTAGCTAGAAAACAATCTTGATTTTATGATTATTACTCTACAGTTATACAACTTTAAATCATTTGGGAACTAAGTTATGATATTTTTTTTTCTACCATTAAAGAAAATTCAAATAGTTCACTACAAGACATTGTAATAGATCATTGTAAACCAAATCTCTGAGTTTTCCTCTCTAAGCACATCCATAAAGCCAGGGATTGGGTAGACATAACTTGAAAATGTCATTTTTTAAGCATTCAATGCATTCAATTTCAGATCTGAAAATTACTTCCAAGCAACCTCAAACAATAAACTAGGGTTGTTATCACTGAATAATTTTATGCTGAAATTATGACAGAAAATTTATAGAGAAAGCACAAAGATCATAGAGAAATCATCCATACACAAGAGACACAAATTTTGTTCAGTAAAAATTTTCAGATAGAGAAAAATTGTCCCTTCAACAAAATTCAGCAAAAATACTGAAAAAACCTTCCAACATGCAAACATGTTGTATGGCCTGTTGACATCACAGTTGTACGGATGACGTCACATGTACGGCCCTGCAATCTACCCAGAAAATTCACACGTGCGGCCTTCTCTCTCCTCTGACTGCAGCTATACAGTAGCCAGTACTGTTCTATATAGTCCGCACGTGTGGACTGTATGGCTCCACACGTGCAGCCTCCTTGGCTGAAAACAGAAAAAGAGAAGAACTCTAAGCCAGATTTGCCAAAGTGAAGATTCTCCTCACATTGCCAATGTGAGAATACCTACCTGATGCTACAAAAACATTAACAAAAGAATCATGGCAAGACTCAACAATTATTCTCCCAAATATCTCTTTGGCAAGGAGAATATTGTCCATCCAATTTGTGTTATGAGCAATCCCTCTTTCCAATGTGCAGTCTTACTAATGCCCCTAAATTGATTATCCAAGACTTAGGAGAATTGGCAAACTTAAGGTAAGGGGAAAAGACAAAGATATTACATTTACTAGCATGGAAACAAACACTCGAGCCTAAATGGGAAGGAGCATCAAAAATGGAGAGACTAGAATTAGTAAATTGGAACTTTAATGTGAAACTATAATCACATAATCTTTTTAAGACCAAACTCGCATAGGTGTAGAATATTGGGGTAGGGTACTTGAGAGGAGCTCCAGCAAAAGATTTATTTAGAAAGAAAGGTTCACCAAAAAAATTGAATATTTGGAATGGAATTTAGATGAGAAGTAACTAGAGGATAAGCATGCATTTTGGAAAATCAACTATGAATCCAACATGTTTTTTGGGATGACTGACAGAAAAGTCATCCCCCTTGTAAAGAGATCCAAAATTTGGGGAGAGACGGGTAGGATATGATGAGAATAGGTTGGGTTGAGGAGAAACTCTGATCAAGAGGAGGGACTAATTCCCAAATCTAATAGGCCTCTCGGAAACCTCTACAGGAATGGCTGATTCAACTCTCACAAACACAATCAACATCTTTGGATGAAGAAATAGGAAAGAGGTTGTGATCCTTCAAGGAAATGCCAAATAAAATATGTTGGTACTACAAGAAAGGTAAAGGATAGTTCAGAGTTAAAGATAGAAAACTTACAGAACTTGTTGAGGAAGAGAACCAGAATAAAGAAGTAGTTTGATAAAGTTTAGATTTCATCTTCATAGCCAATGGTAGCAGCCTTTACTTGGTAAGTGGCACCAACAACAAGATCTTTCTCAGGGAGCCAAGTGGAAAAGAGGTTGCAAGAACCCCTTGGATGTGATGGATGCCTAGAAGTTGTGGAAGAATCAAAACATTCTTTGATCTTTGATCAACTATAATTTTGCGAAATAGGTGGGCATCCTAGTTGTGTACTTATCCAACAATGAACTTGGTTCGAAGCCAAAGCCCTTTTAACAAATCTTACTCTAACCAAATCTGGGATCAGGGAAGATTATCCATTTAAAAACAATCAAATCCAAAAAATATAGATGAAGACCCCAATAAATAATTCCAAATACCAAATTGCAAATTTTAAAATCCTACAATCCAACGAGCTTCCATTCAAGGACAAGCCATAAGGAAGATTAATTCCTTCCATCAAGACTAACAACCACCAAAACAAGGATGGATGAAAGTAACCTCTGATGGGGATGCAAAAAGAAACCCATCATGATGGCAGCCAATGGCGGGGCTGCAAAAAGAAACCCATGTATGGCAGAAGCCAGTGTGGTTAGAGATGAGGAAACATTGACGCAATCTTTTCAAAATACTCAGGTCAAGTAACCAATAATCAGAAACAGCTTAAAGGTATATCAAAGCAGGACTTGAGTTGTGTTTAAAACTATATAATCAAAAACTAATCCAAGTGGGATACTAAGCATGTACAGATTTCCTCTTGAAGTAAATAAAAATACAAACAAAAAAATTAAATTTAAAAAAAAGTAATCATAAAAAAACCTACATGGCATCCAAAAGTTCCCTAAAATGAATTGAGAAGGCCATAAAACTCTTCAAGGATGACTTTTAACATGTCAGAAGATGGGAAAACTTGTTAAGGTTTAAGCTATTATTGAGATTCATTTCATTTCATTAGATAACAATAGCATAAATAGGATCATTGAGAAATACGCAATCACAAGAGACACATCATTTACCCTGGAAAACCCTCATGGGGGAGAAAACCTAGCAAAAACTTCCTTATTATAGATAGTTAATACAATGCCAAGAGATAACTCAAACAAATACAAAAAGTCCTCTCCAAGAATGCGTCTCTCTCTCTCTCTCTTCTTCTCCAACTGCAACTACGAACTTCTTTCTTGATGAACAAGTGAGTTTGTGTCCAAATGAGACGCTAGCCTCTTTATTTATACAATTCTGGCACGTGTGAACGGAGGTGTCTTTTCACTGGCAGGGCCGACTTCTTCTTATGAGTGGTTATAACCACCTTTAATATATTCTGGGGCCGACTTCTTATTCTGCCTATTACAATTATGTTTTGACCAATCCGCAAAAGGGGATTTGGTCATTTACAATAGCCGACATGATCTATCCGCAATAGGGGATTGATCTAATGA
>ML825827.1:45996-68197 GCA_009831015.1 Picea engelmannii | reverse complement strand
CCGGAATTAATATAGCGCGTTGATTAAATTTGGGGTATGCGATGGAGGGTACGGGGTATGGAAAATGAGAGGGGGTATAAGGTGGGTGGGAGTTATGGTGGGAAGTGACGTAGGGGAGTTGGGGAGTGGAGGGTGAGGTGGGGATGGTGGGGAGTGACGTGAGGGGGGGACATGAGTGGGATGTGAGGTGGGAGTGACGTAGGGAGGATGATGCGTGGAGGTAAGTGGAAGGGGGATGGGGAGTGGACGTGAGGTAAGTGGGAAAGGGTAGAATAGACTTAGGATTATTTATTTTTGTTTTGTTTTAATTTTTAATTGTTTTTTAATATTTTATTATATATATATATATATTTTTTTTTTTATTTTTTTTGTGTTTTGATTTAATATGTTATTTAATTTATTTAATGTATTATAATACTTATTATAATATTTTATATATTTTTAACATATTTTATTTCTTTTTGTTTTTGAATGTTTTTGAATGTTTTTTTAATATTTTGTTTTATTTCTTTTGTTTTTTAAATGTTAAACTAATCCTAATTACTAACATAGGTTTTAACCTAATTAATAATTAATTAATTAATAATTAATTAATTATTTAACCAGTGGTTTATTAATTAAGTTAACCTATTCTAACTACACTAACATTATCAGTTAATCTAACTGCTTTTATTATTATTTTATTCATCCTAAGTCTTGTTTATTCACAGGCGAAGGTGGCGGGATAAGGGAGGCTGACAAAAGTTAGGGGAGAGAGGGCGCAGTGTGTATGAAGGATGCAACAGGGTGATGGAGAATTGAGCGACAAGAATGGAGGGAGGGAGCAGAATCACCTGAGCCATACTTCGTCATCACGGGAGAGACACCAAATCACAGTCGAAGAATCGATTCGCCTATAATTATAGGACCCCAACACCCTCTAGTAGAACAATAGCATGCATGCGTAGTTTTGTCTTGATTGCAGGATCGCTTTTTGGAAGGAGCAGTAGATGCAAGGAGATAAAGCACAACGGAGGATCTACACCAACCGTCGATAAAAAGGTTAGTTGGTTCTTTCCATGTGTGCATGTGAAAAAGGGTTTTAGGTTTGGGGTAGAAGGTTAAAAGTAATTTCTTAAGGGTCATGATATGCATGCAAGTTTAAACCCTAGCTTGTTAGTCTGTAGGGTAGAATTTCCCCGCAACAAGTGACAACAATCACTAGCCTTATGATCCCTTTTCTTGCAACAAAAACAAACTATGGTATACCTCTTCAACTTGGGATGATGTTATCTAGATTGATCGCTTGATCCCCCAATAGTTTAAATGAATATGGATGACATAATTGTCTCTTTACTTCCCTCTTCTAAGATTCTACAAGAAGATTTGAGTTCCTTGATGCACATGGTTTATTTTCTTGTTCCTCTTGCCTTGACTAAAGTGGTTTGAGCTACACTTGTGTTGGATTCTTGTCCATTGAATCCTATGCCTTCATGCTTGGGTCTCTATTGAGATACAAGGGGAATCAAAATCCCTTGGTCTTCCTTTCCTATCCCTTGGCCATCATATCCCATTTGCCTCATGATATTGGAACCAATTCCTTTAGTTTGCTCCTCAAAGTCACCAAAGGTTTCTTGAAAAAGGATCATAGAAGGTGAGTTTACCATGTTTTCTTCTATCATAGTGCTAGTTTTGACAACAAAAATGGAAGGGGATTTCTTTGTCTCTTGGAAAACTGCTTCTAGATTCTTCAAGGCCTCTTCCTTCACTGCCAAGTCATGTTATATGTGAGAAGTGACCTTGGTGAATCTCTCCTCTTGCCAATTATCCATCTTAATGAATTTTTCTCCCAAATGCAAGAGCTACAATTTTCTCCTATCTAATTCTTCCCTTAAGGTGGTGAAGGAGTCTTGGCGCTTGGAAATCTCTTTCTCCAACTCATATTATCTTTATCTCCAATATTAGATTTCCTCTTAAATATACATGTTGAAGTCTCTCAACTCTTATAGCCTCTACCTGTTCAAGGATTTTCCCATGGAATCTGCTTCAATATATCCGACGAACTTGCTCTAATACCATCTAATCTGTAAACAATGGGCCTATGGCTTGACCATTTCATCAAAACAAATACTTTTGTGGAATCAATTTGCTTCTCTATTATTTTCCTTATTAATTTCTTCGTTTGTGTCATTTGTGGTTTCCAAACCAATTCCAACTAAGTTCCAAAACTGTGGGAACTGGTTAATTTACCAATGAGATAAATGAGGATGCCCAACTATAATGGAACATTTAGTGGATGACTTAAGTGACTTAGTAATATAGAAAAATGATCATGGTGATTTTAGGCACTTGACATAAGATAAAAACAACTTGGGGAAATTTTAGACACCCGACATCAGATAAAATTGACTTGGGATGAGCTTAGACACTCATCATTAGAGAAAAATGACCCGGGGTAAGTTTAGACTCTCAACATCAAAGAAAAATGACCTGGGGGGAAGGGAAGACACACAGCTAAAGAAAAATGACCCAACAATGATTAAATTCGACCAACTTCTTATTTGGGATGAACAACACTAAGAAAACTTTCCAGAGAGGTATAGATTCACCCAAGAATAAGTAAATTTGCCCAGTAACAAAATAAAATGCCCAGAGGAGTGAATACAATTTGTGAGTGGGTGGAACCTCAGTCAACAAGACAAAATAGAGCTCAAATAGGAGTGAGATAATGAATCTTGAATATACTAACTACAAGAAAATTTTCAAGCAATAAAACTCAAACCAGAACCATAATATACCTCCATAAACAAGATTAGACCCACACATTATAAAGAAAAAAGATATATTTTTCTTGAGAATTTCATTACAATGGGTGAGTTATGCATGCCCATAAATCTCATGCATTGTTACTCATAAAAATAAATGCATATGGACATGTCTCAGAGATGTCTTCACTCATCGTGGATAGTCTCCTTAACTCCTTCGTCCACCAATATTCAAGTAGGCTACACTCTTCGATCTCTCATATCTACAAACTTACCAAGTTCTCCTTGCCTCCAATGGTTTTTTTCTTCACTACAACATTCATTTTTAATGGGTTGCCTTTGGAAGGACAACCATCATAATGGTTCACTTCTGCTTCCAACTTTGTCAAAAATACAAAAAAAAATAAGAAGAACAATTACAAATTTACAAAGTATTTTGGGTGAGGATCCAATCCAGATCATTGCTACCAGTGTATCTAGAAATTTAGGTAGAGTGGGATAGTGATGAGTATAATGGTCATATTATGAACCTATGGCACATGCAAAGTCAGTATGAAATGTTTTATTTCATGGGGTGGTAAAACCTTCGGTAGGTTCTATGGATGTGGCTATTGGGGTGGGTAGAAGTGTTTTTACCCAAGGGAGATGGATAAGGTTTTGTAAATCTTGAAGGGTGGGGAACAAGTTGGTGGGGTGACTTGGTTCTTTGTAGAGTGCACACAGGGGTTGAACTAGAGGTGTGGCCTAAGTCTTTCCCCCATATTTCTTCTTCTTTCCCCTAGTTTTGGAATTCCTTCCCCAAGATTTGTCAAAATATTGGGTTGAAATAGAGTTTGCATGGGTAGTGGAGTTGTTTGAGGGGGAAGTGATGGTATTGATACCATAGATGGACGATCAATATACCAAACAAGGATTGCTACGACCATATTGGGAAGGGTAAGGGTATCTTCTATCTAGTATTTCGTAACTCATGGTGGTGGGTAGAAGAATGATATTTTGGTCAGGGGTTGAGGAAGGGTTTTCCAAAGGATTGTTTGGTCATTTACAGGGGGAGTCTCGGGAGTAGACTTTGGTATGGGTGTCTCAGGAGTAGACTAAGGTATGGGTGTCATAGGAGTAGACTGATGGGTTGGATCTCTTGTGACAGAAGTGGTTGTGCACACTTGGGAAGAGTCTGAGGATAGTATGCTATGAGGATCACCCTAGTATGTTACAAGGAGAAAGGGGTCTTGAAACATTCTTGGACCCATTTCCATGACTAGTGAGATTTCCAGGTGTGCTCCAATGAGGGGGAGGATATTATCCAAATTTGTGAGGGGTGGGGTTCATAACTTGTTAATTGGTCGACCGTGATGACCTTTCCATTGTGAGGGAAGATCATGGTATGAAAGATAAATGAGGTCATTTCCTTCATTGTGTACATGTAACTATGTCCAAGTAATATGTTGTATTCCAATGGGGAATCTTTGACCTTAATGTCAACTAAGACAATTTTTCCCATTAGATCTATGGGGACATTTTGAAACAAACCTTCGAGTTTGGATGGGAAACTATCATAGGCCCGAAAGGTAATAGCATAAGGGGTAAGCTCAAGGGATCCAAGCTTCTACTAGACACTCTTAGACATGATGCACATTGATTCTCCTTCATCAACAATACATCTACGGACATTGATATTCTGAATTGTGACTAGGATTTGGAAAGAAAGCAAGGAATGGAGTCGAAGTTCTAATTATATTAAATCAAAAGTAATGAGGCATGAGTCGGAAACTTCGACTGCAGGTATGATTTTAAGGATGGAAATTTATTTTAAAATGTAGAAACCTTGACGAATCTTAGTAATCCTTCATATGCCAACAATAAATGTTTGGCGATATTTTTGTAAAAATATTCAAATTTCTAAGGATTCTATGTAGTTTGTATAAAATTTTGGTGATTTTTAAGGTAAAATATTTTTATCCTATAGAATTTGGGTGAATCATTTTTAGAGTAGTGAATCATTTTTTGGGAAAAAACATGGAAAATTATCCCATGAGCGAAATTTAGCCCCTAAAATCATCCTTGTGAATCGACTGCCCCCAATGTTGATAGTGAATATTTCCTTTGTGAATGACATGTTTGAAAGACCTCGAGTATAGACATGGTTGCATGAGATTGAGCCAAGTCATCCATAAGGATATAGCTATGTAATTCCCTAGCATGTGGGTTATGAGTAGTGCGCCATAGCGGTGCTCTTCGTACACGTGGGGTAAGGTCACTACTAGGATGCAAGATAATAAAAAGGGGACCTGTTGGTAATTAGGGTTCATTCGACATGCTTTGAGTAGAGTCAAAGGGCATGTCATATTGACGGCCATGAGTTTGAAGAATAACATATTCTTCAGACACCATGAGAATACTAGAGGTTAAACAGTTGTTGGATTGAGATTGTCCAATGTTGAGGTATTTTCCTATTTGTTGGGTGGGGGGACTAGGTTATTATTTCATAGAAGCCACTCCTTTATGAGGTAATGGATTGTGTAAAACTACTAGTGGTAGCAATTGAAGGAATTTCTATTGAATTTTTTGGGTACCCTATGGGGTATTAGGGGGTCCTTGGTGTTACACGTCAAAATAACTCATTGCAATGATGGCTAGTGTCGTTGTTACAAATATCGCAAGTGTCGCAAACGTTATCTTGTCTATGTCGTCTTTCTAATGACATCGTAAAAACACTTAGGACGCCTCAAAGACTAGTCTTGAAGAAGAGAAATCAATTGACAAGGAGTACAAGCCTTTTTGCCACTTAAAAAACCACTAAAATGTCAAATTTGGAAGGAAGTGCTCCCCTACATACTGTCAGGGAGCATTGGTGCTCTGTACCCTCTTTTAGGGGAGCGTTCTGGTGCTCTGTGTCCCTTTTTGAGGGAGAATTTGCCTTTTTTGGGTGAAATTTGGTTTGTTGGAGGAAATTAGGGAAGAATCCCCTCAATATCTGAAGGTGGTTGGATTTGAATCTGAGGTCGAGGCATGATCTTAGGGGCGATCCACAACTGAAGGAGAGGAATCCTCAACTTATCTGAAATATCTCTAAAGTGGTTAGGCCTCTCCAAGCCTATATAAGGAGGCCTCCTCATGGTGAAAGCATAGATGGAAATTGAGAATTACACCAAACTTATGATCCCATAAGTGAGATTCCATTGAAGCATAATCAGTGTATATTACTTGAGCAAAGGGGTTGGACAAGGAGAGATGGAAGAAGCTATTGAACCTTCATCAAAGGATTGTAAGTACTCTTCATTTGTTCTCATTAAAACATATGCATGCTTGGCCCGTTTCTTTCAAGTTTATGTTTGTTTCACATGAACTTGTCTTCAATCGATAGATATGTAATTGAGATAATCTCAGTAGAATAGGAATCTTGTTATATCTTTGTTTGTTCTACAGGACCTATCAAGGAGCTCAGGATTGGAGCTCATCTTGGACTTTGCGAGGACAAATGTCGTTAACAAGGTACACATCTTTCTTTTTCCTCTTCGTATATTAGCTCAATTAGATCTAAAAAGGATGTCAGTGTCCACATTAAGAACTTTTCTGTCTTGGCCTAAGGATTCTAGAGACAAAGAGGGAATCTACTTATCCGCAGGAGGATTCACCTGTAACAGAAATTGATGACTCCACTGCGGAGGAGCTTTGATTTTTGTTTCCTTTCCTAGATCTTGTTTTGGCCTTTTTACCACTCTTTGACCATCTCCACATCATGTATCCTATTCTTAGATCTGATTGATTTCCACTTTCTTTCATCATACTCACCCTGATTGACTGAGTTTTCTTGGAATTTTGACTTTTTGAGTATTTTTTTGAGTTTTGAGAGCCCAGCGCTCCCCTGCCCTTACTATCAGAGCACTAGCACTCCCTATTGGCCTATCACAGAGCATTGGAATGCTCTGGTGCCCTTTACACCAAAGCACTACCCCTTTTCTGTGAGAATTATTTCAAGATTTTCACTCTCTGAATTCATTTCTTGATTTTGGCATTGGCTCAGAAGTTTTACAATCTCAGTTCATCTTGATTTGGCCTTCAACACTTCATTTGCTAAGAATCGATCATCTTTTGTTTGGAGTTTTGACATTTTCTTTCCTTGCCTTGAATTCACTCTTTATCTTTGTTGATTTAGGGTTAACTTGTCGTTTTCTTCTCATTTATCTGACTGAGTAGAAGCCTTCGTGAGGAGATTCAAATATCTATTCACCTTTCCATTTGATCTTTGAGGTCATTTTGCCCAATCTTTTTTCAATATTTTTGAGCTTTTGGTTTTCTTTTTGCAATTTTTTGTTGTCTTTGTATTTCTTGTTTTATCACAACAAGAGTGCATTGTTTATGTGTAATTTGCTTCTGATTGTCTGAACCTTGTTGACTTTTCAAACTGGATGACATAGGAAGTTTTATATCGGATTGATTATCATTCACACATAAAGCAAAAGGATACTTTTTTATGATTGTTTTTGTATTTTAGAAAGGATTTCTATGAGTTTTAGCATTACATTGGATTTGATCGAGAAACAAATTGATTGAGGATTCTTCATCTTACTGCTTGACAGTGAAAAGAACATCTTTCTCTTTCTCTTAAATAGGCATTCATTGAAAGAAAGGGCTGCTTATCATTTCTTATGCATTTTTTGGGGGATTTGAGTCATAATACCATCAATTTCATTGTCATACACCCTTTGAATAAAGAACGACTACAAAGTTAACGCTAATTAAAATTTATATAGAACATTTTGTTTTTAGAATCTTCCACCAACATTAGACTAGGATTAGCACTTTGGATTAGGCAGTGAGTACAACTCTCCAAAGTATTCAAAAAAAACATTATCATCTTGTGGTAGGGAGAGAAACATCCAATTGTCATATAGGCTTCTGGGATCCCCCTCTCACACAGGGGTTATGCACAAGGTCGCATTCGGGAGAATTATGGAGATTATCCCTCTGTGGTTCAACTATTTGTAGTGGTCAAATAGTATATTGAGGGTTCTTCTTGAGGATCAGGTGGTTTCATTTGGTCTCGATGCTTCGTGAACTCTGAATCCGTTCGAGGTCCTCTGGAGTTCTACTGGCCCACTTTTCCTCAGTTCTCTCGAAGGATTTTGGACTTGTTATCCTACTCATACATTTAGACCAGACTATCGACTGTACCCACCCAGGAGCCGACTACAAGTTGGTGTCCTTAGTTGCCATAATATTTAGGTACTTACATGAGGTGATGGTGAAGGGAAGTCTCATTGTACCTGGAACAAACATTGGTCAAACTCACTCGGGCTCCTTGGAGGGTAAATCCACAATTACTGCATGGAAGCTTGCACCAAGGTGAAAGTCCATTAAGAAGGTCACCATATCCTAGCCCCTTCTTGACTTGATCACACGACATTGGATTTCATCACCAACTAGTACGATCATCGAGAGAAGTTTTGTTTGCTTGGTTTGATTCCTAGATTTGATTAGTGTATGATGTTTCTTTGTCGTTAGTTGGCCATAGAGTTTTTCCATTGAATTTTTAGTTCCACCAACATCGACCCTCCACATCATTCACGTGGGGTATAGGGCCTTCCTCAAGAAAATATGGAATATTCTACCCCTTTACCCCATCATTTTGTGGAGGGATCTCCTCAATAGAGCGAGGTCCATAATGTTATAACCTCACAGGAGGAATTTTCTACTTGTTTAGAAAGTTTTCAGATTGTTACGAATCCTTTGGAGGCTTTACGCATTCCTGCGGGATATGAAAGGTGTTTTCTCCAGATGAATTCAGTAGAATAACTTATTGTCATTGATCCTTTTGAAATCCCGAATGGGTCTCTTTCAAGCCCGCATGTCGGAGACCCACTTTGGACTGATATAATTCGAAGCCCACCTTGCACGGTGTGAGACCTTTACGGATTAGGCATAGGTGTCGATGTACCTGTTATATCTCAATTACTTGAAACATATGTTACCTATAACATACGTTTAGATCATTTTACTGGTACGATCGTCATTTCAACCACATTGTCCATTGGTCCAAACATGTCGTCTATTGGTCTAAGTTCCACTATTTCTCTCCATATGACCCATTCCACGATGGTCCCTCATGTTGGGACTATTCCCACCGGTAATGTGGTGGTTAGCCAATATCCCATTGGTACACCACTTTCATCTAGGCCTTCTTCGACACTTCCCCTTGGGTACAGAGCATCGAATCCTTCCATTGTCAACACTACCTAGGTTATACCTGGAAGCTTGATACCTTTACAACAACCCAGAGGAACTGGCCTTGGTGGTTCTAATCCATCAAGTGGCACTGGTCAGTCGTTTACATATGGTTTCCAAATTCTACAAACTCAACCTCGTGCTGGGGGGAAACCTTCTTTCGGAGGGAAACCTTTATTTGGGGGGCAACCTCCTTTCGAAGGGAAACCTCCATTTGGAGGGAAACCTTCATTTGGGGGGAAACCTCCATTTGAAGGGAAACCTCATGCTAGGGGGTAGCCTCAAACTAGAGCCCATCATCAACCTTCTAGACAGAATGCATCTGCAACACCCAATCCTTGGCACACTACCTTTCCGGGAATCCACTATTTCCTGGGGGGAAACAACCTCAAGGACAAAAAAAACCTTATCCTCCTTATGGAAAAAATGTCTATCCACTTTATGGACAAACCCCTCAACCGAATTATAATCCTCATCACCCATCAGGTTATCCTCCGCTCCCAAATGTTTCTCAATCCTCTTCGAATCCTCCCTACTCTAGTCAGCAACAACCGTATGCAAGAGGACCTACTGGTTACAATAATCCACCTAATCCAATTTATGGTCCTACTGGTGTTCCTATGCCACACCAATATCACCTTCACGTTAACTGACAGCTAGCGTTCCTTGCTACTCTAGATCTCCCAAACTTGTCTCGGTTGACCAATGATCCTATACGTCATTATCCTTTTTGACCAGTGATTCCGGCTAAACTACCTTCTGATATTCCAAAATTTGATGGTAAACCTAGAGAAGACACGAATAACCATGTGATGACTTTCCATTTATGGTGTTCATCGAACTCCTTAATGGACGACTCTATCTACTTACAACTTTTTCAGCGAACTCTTTCAGGCTCAGTAACCAAGTGGTATATCGAACTTCCATGTGGTTCTTTCCAAGATTTTAACTCCCTTGCCATGTCCTTTCTCACTCACTTTCGACTACCCATTCGATATGAGACGGGTACCAAACTCTTGACCTCCCTTTGTCAGACAAAATCCATGCATATCTCCAATCATATTCATGAGTGGAGACGATGACGAAGGTTGATCAAAGCAGTCATTACTAACCAATTATTGGCAGAATGGTTCACTAAATCACTGTTACCCCCGATCACTCGTGATGTTGCCATGGGTGGTGTAGTCACAGAAGAGGAAGCCATTGTTAGGGAACATTACTTAGATCTGGTTTACTCACAGTCTGGTACTCTATACGAGTTAATCCCAAATTCTACCCGTACCACTACTGACCCATCCAAAACTTTGTCTTCATCAGATGCGGATGGCGTTATTGGCTCCGTCAAAACACAATCTTTGTCCCAGTTGACTGGAATAGCTAATTGATCTGCTTCGACATCCACCTCCGGTTCGACTGCACCCTCCTCTACCTCTCCCCAAACTCAAATATCTGAGGTGAATGCAGTCCAATCTTCCCCTTCACAACAAACTGGAGGTAAGAAGAAAAAAAAGAACAAAACTAAAAATATCAATTATGAGCAACCCAAATCTCAAAACCCACCACCTGCTAATGAAAAGAAACCACAACGAAAACTGAAATTCCCCTTTCTTATTTGTGGTGACGATCACTACACTCGAGACTGTCCACATCGCGATGAAGTGGCCAAACGTTTCAAAGGGAATTCCCAACCCACTGTGCTTACTCAGCCTTTTCCTTAGCAACAATCTATGGTTTCTCAAACCCCCTCTCCAGGGGGAAGTTCCAACCACCCTTCTCATGATGAAGCCTCAACAAGTGCCCATATCTATCTCTTCAATGGGATTGATTTAACCACTCGCTCTCTGACTTACGACACTCTAGTTAAACCTGACAAAGGAAAATTCACTAACGATACTTTACCGGATCCATCACCATCCTCTGTTAGTCCTCCGTCAGTTAGTCCTCCATTTGGACCACTTCAAATTGAGAAACCTGCGTTCGAATCTATCTTACGCCCTCCCAAGAGCACTATCCATACATCTACCTTTAATCCTAGTTCATGTGCCACCCAAAACTACAACATTGTTGAATATATGGTACAAGCACCATGTTTTATGTCTGCATTAGAAGTTCTACAACATTGCCCCAGTCAACGTAGAACGCTCTTGGCTGCTATTGGCACTTTTGATCCTGAGTCATCCAACACTATCATGTTTAACCTGGATAATTTCTCACCTCGACTCTCTCATCAACTTGCTTTCCAAGTTGATGTTGTTTTTCATAATCAACAAATCCACTGAACTATCTTAGATGAGGGAGCCTCTACTTGTGTCATGTCGTTAGCTTGCTGGAAAATCTTAAAATTTCCCGCACTTAACAAATCCCCAATGATGCTACGTGCATTCAACAGGCGAGGTTTTCATCCCCATGAACTTTTGCAGTCCCTATCCATCCAATTGGGTGGCAAATCTGTCTCTATTGATGTTGATGTGGTTAATGCTCCCCTTGATTACAACTTTTTGCTTGGAAGAAGTTGGTTCTATGCTATGTCTGTCGTTTCTTTGTTAGTATTTCGATGTGTACAATTTCCTCATAAAGGTAAAATTGTCACTATCGATCAGTTAGATTTTTGTACACCTGATGCTCGCACTCCTGCTACCAAAAATATTCCCTTTCTAGAAGATCACAAGATCACGTATGAAAGCGTAGGTGTTGGCTTGTTGAAAGACTCTATCCTTATGGGTACCTTCCCTACTCCACTTCCACCCACCACACATCATGTTGCCACAATCAATATGATTTCGACTAAGGTTTACCAATCCTTGGAATCATCTGACCCTTGGATTGTACCTAGTCCATTGGAATTCAATGCACTAGGTGACACCATGCCACTTAGTCCAGCTGAAACCTCATACGTCACCATCCAATCCGCCTCTCCCTCCTTGGATGACCAACATCTCTTGGCACCTGACACTTACTCGATGCCATTGTGGTTAAATTCCTTGACATCTGCATTCAACTACATTTCCCAAATTTTTCCTTCCGATGAATCAATAATGGAAATGCTTAGAATTGACAATGTACCTTGGGATGATAGCCATCATCGATCCTCTTTTCTTCCACCTCTCGAAGAAATCTAGGAAGATATACACTCTATCTTCCCCCCTGATGTTGTCCAATTTCCCCAATCACCTATACACAAGATGCTATTTTTGAAGGGAATTTAGGCAACATTACCTCTATAGTCGAAATAAATATTTCAATCAAGGAAGGTATCATAGAAAATATTAATCTCGGTGTTAATTGTACACCCGAGGAAGTGGTTTCCTATACCACTTTGTTTAAAGAATTTTGCGATGTCTTCGCTTGGAGCTATGAAGAGATGCCAGGGATCGATCCTTTGGCCATTGTGCATGAGATTAAAACCTACCCACGTCTAAAACTTGTTCGACAGAAACTCCATCCTGTCCATCCTAAGAATACTGTAGCTATTAAAGAATAAGTTGAGAAATTATTGAAATCTAGCTTCATCTATCCTGTCCCTTTGACGGAATGTGTTTTGAACATTGTTTTGTTTACTAAGAATCAAGGAACCATTCATGTCTGTGTTGATTATAGGGACCTCAATAAGTCTTGTCTGAAAGACAACTACCCTAAGCCCTTTATCGACCAGATCATTGAAAATTTTGCTGGTAGCATAATTTTCTCTTTCATGGATGGTTTCTCGGCGTATAACCAGATTGACATCTCACCTGCTGATCAACATAAGATAGACTTCATCTTCTCATAGGGAAATTTCGCCTATCGAAAGCTACCATTTGGCCTTAAAAATGTTGGTGCTACATTCTAACGAGCCATGTCCTACACTTTCCAATATATCAAACATATTGCGGAACCTTACCTTGACGACTTACCTGCCCACTCATCCAATTAATCAGACCATTTTGGTCATCTACGGGCTATTTTTCTTCGATGTCAGTTCTACCATATTCGTTTCAAACCACATAAGTGTACTTTTGTTGTCGAATTAGGATGAATCCTCAGCTTCGTTGTTTCCAAGGACACGATTCGAGTGGATCCCTTAAAAATTAAGGCTATCTTGGCTTTACCCCCACCTCACAATCTGACACAACTCCAAAGTTTTTAGGGGAAAGAAAACTTTCTTCGTTGTTTCATTTGTAACTATGCTGAGATTGCAAAAGGATTTATGTGCTTGTTATAGAAAGACACCCCTTTCGTTTGGGATGACACTGTTGAATGCTCGTTTATTACTCTTAAGCATGCATTAACCAATGCTTCTTTGTTACATCCTACGAATTACACAAAGGACTATATCCTTTACTTAGCAGCCTCCACTTATACTATTTCCATGGTGTTAGTTCGAGAGGAACCTTATGGCGAGGAACACGTGATATATTATTTGAGCAAAAGTCTATCTGGTCAAGAGCTCAGATATTCACATGTTGAAAAGTTGGCTCTGGCAGCTGTCATCGCTGTCCAGAGATTCTGTCACTACATTTTTCTATGCACCACCATGGTTATTGTGGACTCGAACCCCATGTATCACATTTTGAAACATCAAGTTCTTGTGGGAAAATATTCGAAATGGATCATTATCCTTCAGGAATTCAATCTTGAGTTCACTAAATCCAAGCTAAAAAGTCCCCGGTGTTTGTAAATCTTATTTGCCAATTTCCCCGTGTTGATGAAGATACTGAGCCCAGATATTCTCTCCCAGAAGAAACTTTGTTCCTCATTAGCACATCCAATCCTTGGTATGGAGATATCCTTATTTATCTCTAGACCCAACTTTTTCAGCCCGATATCTCTCGGGAAGAACGTCATCGTATCTTCCACCATTCTCGTCGTTACCTTATTATCGAAGACACTTTATACTGTTGTGGCATTGACACTATCCTGCGATGTTGTCTAACTCATGAAGAGGTTGAACGCATGCTTAATGACTGTCACCTTGGAGCATGTGGTATTCATCTTTATGGGATGGCTACCACTCAGAAACTGTTACGTGCCGACTACTTTTGGCCCTCAATTTTCAAAGATTGTATTGAGGGAGTCAAAAAATGCCCACCCTACCAAGTTTTTCACAAAAAGGAACAAACCCCCCCTGCTTCACTGCATCCCATTGTTTCCATCGTCCCCTTTACCAAATGGGGCATTGATTTCATGCAATGTAATCCTACCTCAGCTGGGGGAAACGACTATATAATCGTTGTCATTGATTACTTTACAAAATGGGCTGAGGCTATGCCTACCTTTCTGAATGATGGTTGTACTGCATCTCTTTTCCTTTTTAACCACATCATCACTCGTTTTGGTGTTCCACACACCATTGTCATTTATCATGGTTCACACTTTAAAAACCAAATGATGAGTGAGTTGCATGCCAAGTTGGGTTTTCTCCATGAGAACTCATCCCCGTACTATCCTCAAGCGAATGGATAAGTTGAAGCCATCAAAAAAGTCCTCAAAACTATGATCCAACGGATGGTAGGGGCCAACGAGACATCCTTTCATCTACAAATTTTCTCCACTCTCTGGGCCTACCGGACCTTAGTAAAAACTGCTACTGGTTTCACTCCTTTCCAACTAGTATATGGCATAGAAGTTGTTTTACCAATCGAGTGTGAAATTCCTTCGTTAAAACTCAAAGTAGAACTCATGCCCCACACTTCCGCTGAAGAAGAACATTTCTTACACTTGACTAGGTTGGATGAAACACGTCGTGATGCTTCTCTCGTCAATGAGACATATAAAAAATGAATCAATAATCAATACGACACGTCTGTCCATCCTCCCACTTTTGTAGAAGGAGACCTAGTCCTTGTTTATGACCAGGCTCACGAAAAGTTAGGGATGGGTAAGTTAGAACCTCTATGGCATGGTCCTTACATCGTGAAACATGTTCTACATAGAAGCACCTATGAGTTAGTGGAATATGATGGAATCTCCCTGGGTGAGCCTCAGAACAGGATTTAACTTAAGAAGTACTATGCTTAGAACATCTAGTATACGTGCTTTGTACACTATTGTATTTTAGTTTGGTGTGTCTTTTTATTTTGCATGCTCAAGTTGTTTCCTTAGCCTCTTATACTGTGTCTTGTGTTTTCATGCACATATGACATCTCTCTTTCCTATCTTTGTCGGGTTTGTGGATGGTGCTAGTCAACACACCCAGAACATTGCTTCCACAGCTTCGATCATTTACCACTCTGACGAGTTGGTGAGTGTCGAAGGTATTTGCTTAGGATCGACAACTAATAACATGGAAAAATATCATGATGTCATCAGACTTTTAACTGAAGCATCCTCCCTAGGCATTTCTCGCATGATTGTCAATCTAGACTCTCAACTCATGGTTTGTCAACTCAATCGAATATATGTTATTCGCAATCCTATCCTGCTACGACTCCACCTATGAGTTCACTGTCTTGAACAAACATTTGATTTTATCGAATATCGACACATACCAAGAGAAATCAATACCATTTCGTATTCATTAGCAAATTACATTATGGATAGATATATGGCACATAGATAAGTTTTCATAAAGGAAATGAATCACATCACATATCATCATGTAAAACACATCACATAAAAGACATCATCATTTGAAAATCATTTGGCACTGTAAAAACTCGGATATGTATATATATATGGCATGACTGAAAAAGTTTGATTACATAAAAAAATGGTACATAGATAGGAAAAATGTGGGTCTTCACACCCATAAACATCGTCATACAGACTTTCCAATCATCAGGAAGATCCTAATCTCCCTGCATCACCTTATGTTGCGAGTAACATATTATTGCACGGGCTATTTGCCTCAATAAAGAGTTAAGACTCTCAGACACCCCCACAGTGTGTCTTTGTAGATGTAGTGGCACTTCCCGCCTCCTGAGAGGAGGGATACTCATTGTGAGACCTTGGAGGTTTCTTTCAACCTCCAGGAGACCTCCTACCGCTACGCCTTGATCTACCGCTATATGAGCATCCCCACGATGCCCCAGTGTTGGAATATCTGTTGGACATGTTTCTCCTCTATCTGCATGATGAAACGATACATCTATTAAAGACTCTTCTATGTACTCTAAAAAAATTATAACATTCAAAAATTTAAAAAAACACTTGAAAAGATCAGTTTGATTTATTACCTGACGCATCGCATTCTTCGCCTTCTAGAAGAAACAAATCCATGCTGCCCTGGAAATCTACTCCGACATATCAAAAGTATTCTATCACGAGCAATCGGTGTCTCAGCCAAGCAAAGAAATTACTGGTGAATATGAACTTTGAATCTGAACTTAGTCTCAGAGAGAGGCTGGTCCACCGCTTCATACGTGGTTCTCTCGCTGGCCATACTGGTAATGCAATATGAGGTTGCATCCCAGGAATGCATTCTAAGAAGAACGAAACCAAGAATGAACCATATCCCAACTACTTATGTTGCCCCGATCTTCATCTCATAATTTGTTCCTTTACGTGTTGAAGAAACCCTGCGCTCCAGTTAAACAATGTTGGCTCTAGACACTGTAAACCATAGGCCACCTGTGATATTGAAACTAGGTGTGTGCTCGTACTTCCCTCTATACTCAAAATGGAAAACAGAATGGATCGAAGAGATAGATCCCTGATATCTTTGATCGTAATTCTTCCACCCACTAGCCTCTCTCCTAGGACACAATGGTTTCCCAAATACTCATCCACAGGAGCGAGAAGTGCCCATTGTCCGGTTAAAACTATAGGAGCCCCTCTTTTTGAGAGACTAGTTATGAAGTGCAAATATTCTAACTTGATGGTAAGAATCTATGTTCTCATCTGGAATCCTTGTTCTGCAACGTTCCACATCCTGATCATATGCTCAAGAAGAAGAACCTCTTTCTTCATATTTTGCATTTTGGCATATTTGAGAAGACCACAATTCCTCAACGCGACTCTCGATCGGGGACTTTCCAAAGTGGCCACATCATCAAGATCATGCTCTCTTTCTTTCCACTTATGCATGATTGTTGCCGAAATCACCTGCATCAACAATCAAAATTTTCATTAAAAATCACACTTTTCGGTAATTTTGGGGCAATTTTCAAAACTTTAAAAAATAATTGTTTAGTCTTGTAAAATACCAACTCCCTCTTTGCATGAACATAGGGACGCCAACACACCCTTACATTAGCCATCAAGCATTCAAAAAGTTAACAAAAAAATCTCTTCACGTTTTGAGCGCACGCTGGCAGTTTTGGGCAATTTTTCTTGCGGTTTTTTGGGCAGTGCCCTCATAGCCACTACATTAGAGTGTTGGTGTGCCCTTCATTGAATATAAGGGGAGTTTTCTGAGTCATTCAACACTCCCCCATGAATTTTAGAGGAGCGTCGAGCTTTTTGGGCACTTGGACCGACCCAGGGCATCATTTTTATAAATATTTATTGCCTTAAATGAAAATGTGAACCATATAAATAAATGAAGGGAAGAAGAGAACCAACCTGGTCCAAATGGAGAGGAAAATGGTTGACCATAGCTCTAGCACCGAGAAAAACAAGATTCACCTCCAAATGGAAAATTCTCCACTGCTACAAATATTGGCACAAATGAAATGGTAAATGACATTTTACCCCATTTTACTATTATACATTTCATGTTTCGCCTAAAGATATATTTTTTGAGTTTTTAAAAATATTTTGGAGGCCTTATTAATCCCTTGGAATGGAGTTTTTACATCATTGACATGTTTTGGAGCAGTTTTGTTCTCTTTTTATCTTGTCACTTTTACAAGCATAGTCTTAGTTCGTTCTTAAGCTCAAAAATATAAGAATGGGTCGGGTAAACTTTTATCTCTTTAAACTCTTTTTGGACCCGCATGGATAAATGAAAAAGGAACCCCCTGGATTCTTCTTTAAACTCTTTTCAGACTCTCTAAACGTGAAAATATTGTTGAGTGATCTTGCTTCCTTTCCCACTCGTTAAAAGGTTTGAAAGGGTGTCTTTTGAGTGATAATTTATCTCTTTTTTGGCCTCGCAAGACTAACATTAAAAAAAAGGACAACATTGGAGTCGTCTTTAAGTTGTTTTTAGACTCTCTAAATATGAAAAAACATTGCGTTTAGCTTCTCTGGACTCGTTAAACAATCATACATTGAAGGGCCCATATGGGACAGAACCCTTAGTTCTTCTAGTTTGCTAAACAAAGGAAGAGATACTTACTGAAGGTGAGTCATATCGGGCATGTGTTACCCTCCTCGAGCTCGTTAAATTAAAAAGAGGTACTCGTCTATCTGGATGGGGGAAAAATTGAAGGAAGCAAGCCAAGCAGTTTTTGAGAACACTATCAGTAACTCTTACGGTCGCCCTTGAACACAACACTTTGTATTTGCATGCACTTTAATCCACTGAACCTCTGCACTGAGCCAATCCTTTGAGTTTCTTTTACTCCTTTAGGTCACCTGACAAAAGTCATAGCATCCACTGCATCATCAAGTTTTGGTCCTTGTCATGTTTCTTATGTTGTGCCTCAATGTTCAAGGGAAGTATTTGCCTCGATATTTAGCCATCACAAATATCATGTTTCAATACCTGTGTTAGTCCATGTTCATTTGATCTACCAATTACATCTCTATGACCATTTTGTGTCATTGATGGGGGATACATCAAGGCCCTCCTTTGACGAGTTTGTTTCTATCGACTTCAACACATTATCCAGGAACTAGAATTAGAAACCAGTTAGTACCTTGGGACCTGCATGCCTCAATGGCAGGCCTCCTCATGTTCGACAATGGGTTTATATTATTGACCCCTGATCGAGTGATTCCACGGATGTTCGACTTCAACTTGTTAGCACTTGGTAAATTTCCAAGAGGTTGAAAAAGAAAAAATCTACAAAGGTAATTTTATCCAACCACTTTTAAAGCTGGGATCTAGCCCTTCCAGCTTCAGAGAGGGATCTCTCTATATGCTTTAGCTATGTTTTTAATTTAAATATTAGGATAGGTAAAGAAAACGGTAGGTTTTGTTGTCAAAGGGTTTTTTAATGTGGTTGAGACAGTCTACACCTCCATTGGGCTATGGGGTCTGTACTTAATTAAATATGAAATACAACCAAAAACTTAAGGAATACTTACACAGGGCAAGATAATATACTCACTGGATCTTTAATAGCTTAAATGAGGGACAGAAGAAAGATGAGGCAGATAAATTCAACCAAGAAGCAGTTAAGAATTTCTTAATTGAAAACATCAGAAGATAAACATTAAAATATTTAAAGTCGGAAACAGAGTATCCAAGATAAATCCTGCAACATATGTTACTTCTTAAAGATAAGTTTCTGAAAACAATATGATCACAAAGAAAGACTACATTAAACTTAGAGAATAAACATCACCAGTGAATACACACAAGAATCCTGTAAAAGTGCCTCCTTTTTATTAATGGCAGATCTCTTCAAAAATGATACAGTCTGATAGCGTCAGGGTGTAAAGATCAACAACCCCCAATACTTCGAAAGGTGAAGTATTTATAATTCAAATTACAAATGTTCCTGTCATAATTGATCAGGACATGCTCATTCTATTTTTAGTCTAACTAATTTAACTAATCAAAAACTGCTTGATGACTTGGTACAACTGCATGCGGAATTTCTGGGGTAGGCAGTTGGCAAGGTTCCTGTGCAACCTCTTCTAACTGGACAGGTGACTGGACCTGGACATCTCATCTTCTAATCGAGCAGATCACAGAGTTCCTCCCATCTGAGATGACTAGGCACAGTGACTTTGAGCAATCTCCGATACACTTCGTCCCTTTCTGTATATTTAATGAATATGGGCTTAGTGAGGAATATGTATCGAATCTCGTGTTGGATACTGATGTCCAACTGAAGAGCATCCAGGAATGCTTTGCCGGTGATACTCCCTTGTATGCCAATAAACTTTGAACTATCCTTAGACACTTCAGACAGTCTCTTTTTGTAATCTGGGAGTGTCATCAATTTATCATTAATAACCTTCAGACCAGGGAGACCCTTCTTCTGGAGAGCCTCGATCTTGCTGAAGAATTTTTGTACCCCCTGATCCATGACTTGAACCTTTTCTTCCAGCTGAAGCATTAGACTTCTCTTGGTCAAAACTCTTTTGACCTCAAGGATGGTCTCTGTTCTATCTTCTATCTTCATCTCTTCTAGCTCTTCTCTGGTCTTGGAATTGAGGAATTTGATGATATCATTTGCCTAAGTTGGTCTATCTCCCAATTCTATTCTGATCTTCTCAATAGCCTGTTTACTCCTCTGGACCAACTCATTCTGCTCAAACATGATTTGGATCATGGGCCAGATCTCATTTATGGACTTGGTGATGTCTGTCCATACATTCTCTTTGACCTCAGCCAAAGTATTCCCTGCCATTGTTTTCTTTTGGAGCTGTTGTAACTCCTTCCTGAGCTGCTCAGTTACTTTCTTTTCTTTGGAAAGACTGGTTTGGAAAGAAGTCTTGAGTTCCTGGAGGTTAACAACTTCCTTTTTCAGCCTGCTGATCTCTGTCTCTTGCAGGTTCATCTTCTCCATGGATTTGGCGAGGTCTGTTGTTCCCTCTTGTGGTGTCACTGGTGTTGCGGATGGAATTGTTGTTACTGCTGCTGTGCTCAATCCTGCAATTGGGATAGAACTCAATGGAATGCCTTCCATTGGCTTCAACTGCTCTTTCTCTTTCAATAATCTCTCCATCTCAACTTCCATTTCTTTGAGCTGAGCATTCTGCTCCATGAGCAGCTTAAGCATTTCATCCTTCTTTCCTTATTTTTCTGCTATCTCCCTCATCTGTGAGTCTTTTGTAGGAGGAAGCTTCAGCTGTTTACTCAAGGAGGCGATATCTGCATTCTTCTTCTTTATCATCTCTTCTGCAGCTTTGACGTTCGCAGGATCATAGCCGATCTTGAGGACCAACTCCTCCAAAGTCTTAATTCTGTTGTCCTTTGCAAAGGATGATATTTTTTCCAGCTTGAGCTGCGTTTGAGCATTGTTGAGCGACACCTGTAATTTTGCTGCAGAGGCAGAAGCATGTGCCAATGTGTGAAAAACCATCTCCCCTGTCTATTTATGCAAATCCATCTGGTCTTCTGGGTGCATGTCCTTCGTCTGGAACTCGAAGGTGGCTCTCTTGTAGTCTGTGATTACCTTGGGATCTGGTACCTGTGCCTGTAGAAAGGCCATATCCATCCTGCCTCTTTCTGTGTAGAATGCAGATAGCAGCCTATGCTGCGCGGTGGATGACTTCTTCCGAAACTGGGCGTAAGTACTGCTGGTGAGGGTCTGGTTCCTTTTCTTGATCAGCTCGTACTTCTTGAAAATGCCCAACTTAGGCCCAGTCTTGCCTGGCTAAGTGTCTAATGGAGAGTATGTGGATTTCTTTGGCACTGCTGTGGTGATCTCCTTATACAGGCTTGAACCGAAAGGTGGAATGACCGGCTTGACCCCTGTGGTAGGTGGAACCTCTTTTTCTCTAGTTGGACCAGGAACTGAGACTGTCTTGGACCTCTTGGTGTGCAACTGGAACTCCTCGGATGATACCTCCGTGACAGGCGGAGATGAATCCTGTCGAGGCCTCTTTTCTTTAGGGACCTGTGGTGTAGTAGTTGGTGGTACAGTGGCCAGGGGAAATTGTTGTTCCGCTTCGATCAATGTCTCAGGCACCCACACTGTCTGATTGGAAAAATTTTTGATCTCTAGCTTGGACTCATGAATATACGGGATGTTTTTATTTTTCACCCGCATTTCTGAAATGATTCCGCATGGATCATAGTGCCATGGGAAACTCATAAATAATTTCATTTCTTTCAACATTTTGTCAGCTTCTTGCCCAGTGTTACACATTATTTTCATCATCCCTATGATCGTTAATGATGTAAACCTATATGTTGCCTTCAGAAGGGTCACAGTGGCCTGAGTTCCTAAAGAGCGAAGGGAGAAGAACTTCTCCTGAGAAAAGAAGTTGCATTTTCCTATGTAAAAACCTTATAAAAAGGGATGTTCGCAGGTTGCTATATAGGCAGGGTTCGATAATGACCCATTCTCGTAGGTTGCACTATAGCCAGGGTGCGAGGTGTTCACAGGTTTCTCTATAGCTAGGGTGCGAACATTCTAGCACGTGGGAAAAATGAGCGTTTTCTCGAATCTTCTAGAAGGGGAAGCTTCTATGGTGAGGTGGCATCCGAATGGTTTGGATCTTACTCTCTTTCATGATTTAGTGGGATC